>LPNX010686405.1:8167-77260 GCA_001517045.1 Pseudotsuga menziesii | reverse complement strand
CGGATGGAGTCCATTTTTGCAACTGGTGCAAAGGTCTCATGGTAGTCCACTCCTTGGACCTGAGAGAAACCTTTTGCTACCAGAATTGCCTTATATTTTCAGGTTCTTCCATCAAAAGAAACATTTTTCTGAAACACCCACTTGCATTGAACCAATTTCCTTCCCGGAGGAAGAGGAACTAGCTCCCAAGTAGTGTTTTTCTGAAGAGAATTCATCTCTTCATCCATGGCAACTTTCCATCTCGGATCCTTCTGAGCATGGTAGTAGGATTTTGGATCTGAACTAATCATCAAATATCAAGTTTTGGACAGCATATTATCAGAACAAGAGAGTGCAATACCTTCTCTTTGGAAATCAAACCGGGTTCTCCTTGGATCATCCGAATTTCCAATGTTGTCTCCTGCGGAGGAGAGTGTCTGTCGGGCCCATGTAGGAAGATGATTTTGCACTTCAGGTTCTGATTCAGTATCTAATTTTTGATGCACACTAATATCAGAAATTAGAGGATCCAAATCAGGGTCATCACCCCCAATTTCATCATCCAAATATTCAGTGGAATAGGAAGGAATTTCAACAGTTTTCTCCTCCACTAGTTCCACCTCCTGAAGAGGCTCATCGAACTTGACACTTCTCTCGATGATGATCTATTTGGCCTTGATATCCAGTAGCTTTAATCCTTTATATTCATTAGGATATCCAATAAACAGACATTCGATGCTCTGCGGTTGCAAAGCCCTTCTTTTATCAAGCGAAATCCGGGCCCATGCAATGGACCCAAACACCCGTAGGTTCGACACATCTGGCTTGTGTCCAAAGTATGCTTCGAAAGGAGTCTTTCCTTTCACTGATGAATGTGGCACCCTATTCTGAATTTATGCTGTAGCATGCATGGATTCAGCCCACAAATTTGCAGCAAGCTTCTTTGACTCCAACATACAAGTGGTCATCTCTTTGAGAGACTGGTTCTTCCTTTCCGCTACTCCGTTCTGCTGGGGAGTGTAGGGAATTGAATGTTGGACCTGAATACCACTTTGGGAGAAAATGTACAGCAACTCATTACTGACATACTCCCCTCCATTATCAGATCTCAATTTCTTGATCTTAAGCCCAGAGGAATTTTCGATCAAAGCCTTCAATTCAGAAAATTTCTCACATACTTCTGATTTCTTTTTGAGAAAGAAAAACCATGTATACCTTGAAAAATCATCAATAAAGGTAAGGAGGTACCTTTATCCATTCATGGATGTGACAGGAATTGGACCACTAATATCAGAATGTATCAGCCCCAATATGCTTGTAGCTCGGTTTTCCTTCCCCCGATCGAACTTGTGCTCAGGGTGTTTTCCAATCACACAGCCCTTGCAGACTCCCGTGGTTGCCTTGATGACCGGAAGGCCTTCAACCATGGAGTTTTTCTGTAATTGCTGCAAATATTTGAAATTAAGATGGCCAAACCTTTCATGCCACAGCCTACTAACCTCATTTCCATGAGTTAGCAAAGCGGTGGGATTTGCATCCGCAACAAAGTGAGAGAACTCATAGGCTTTTGCATGATGATTTGCATGGCCTTTTGCAATGAGTTTCCCGGATGCAATTTATGTTATCTCCACATCATTTGGGATGAAAGAGACCCTCTTAGGAATTCATGTATGTGTCATTTGATAGACACTAAGGAGATTTGCTGCTAGAGATGGTACATACAAAACAATAGAAAAAAAACCATTTTCTAGATCTACAGTACCTTGTCCTTTGGTAATGATGGTGGAGTCATCTCCCAAGTGGATGGGGATGGATTTGCTGGTCTCCAAGGATGAAAAGGAGTCTTTTTCAACCATCATGTGATTCAAAGCTCCACTATCAATCAGCAGTGATTTGGACTTCGAAGTGCTTGCCATGAGGGCATGACCTTTCTCATGCTATGGTTCCCGATCTTGGTGATCTCTCCTCCCAAAGCTCTCCGGAAGATTGATGTGATTCCTCTCAAGGAGAGAGGTTGCTTCAACAAGATTTTTCTTCATGTAGGCATGTTCAGGGTGAAAACCCTTCCCGCAGTAAGAACACCTGACTTTTTATTTCCCATTGTTCCCTTTTTCTTTGTTCTTCCTTGAGCCGAAAGATTCATCATGCTGCTGATTTTCAAATCTAGGCTTTGGAGCATCAAATTTAGTTTTCTGATTTTTCTGCTACTTTCCTTTACCCTTCATATCTTTGGGCCCTGAGACATGGAGGGCTTGATCATGGGAAGATCGGATGATCCCCATCTGGACAAGCTTGTCATGTTCACTAGTTAGGGACTCAATGAAGGCATCGAGTGTAGGCATCTTCCATCCAGGAGTTGTGAGCTTCCCCGCACGGAATGTAGAAACAAAAACTGAATAATCAGCCCCGAGTTTGGAGAGGATGGCTAGGATGAGCTGATCATATTCCTTCTCCACTTTTCATTGCTTCAAGAGAAAAACAATATGCTTGAACTTTGTAAAGAAATCATTCAGAGTCTCGAAATTGGAAGGTTGGAGAGACATGAGTTCATTTTTGAGTTGATAAAATCTCATGTCATCATGCTTTCCATACAGAGATTCCAATTTGTCCCATATTTGTTTCGGTGTCTTCAGATCTGTAAGATGGAAGAGAAGGTCATCGAAAATAGAGAGGCACAAGAAACCGAAGGCTTCATCTTTCTTGTTCAAGAATTTTGATTTTTCTATGGCTGATCCAGGCTCAACTTCAGTGTCCATGGTGATTCTAAAGAGTCCTTTGGAATATAGCTGAAGCTCCATTTTACTTTTCCATGTGTGGAAATTGTATGGAGTCAACAGAGGTACTGAGGAGGCCATCTGGATATGCTGTAGCGAATGCTTCACCTGTAGAAACCTGAAAATCAAAACAGAAAGAGCAAAATAAGGTCGGACAGCCTGCACATTCTAGGCTTTCATCACACCCAGCATAGTCAATCAAGCAAGCTTGATCAAAAAGTTCTTTACTTGGGATATTGAGTGGTAAGCCTTGGCTTCTGGTGCAGTGCTGGAATTTTGAGCTATTGCTCACTTCTCATGGAGAAATCTGTCAAAAATCTTGTTTTTGAGAGATTGTTCTTCGTTCCACTGTAAGCTCTGATACCATATTAATTCTTGCACATGATCTAGGAACTAGGAATCAAAATAATCAAAGAATTATTAACAAATACTCATGAATTGGAAATAACTGGAACCGAAATAGGTTTCCTCTCTGTATATTTTATAAACAATAATGGGTTACAATTTCCATGCTGAGAAATAGCTTAACTCCATGAATAATTTGAATACCTAAGGGACAATTCGAATTCAATGAGTGATTCTAGCTTAACTGACTCTTTGCCATGCAATCTCACTCAGTTAACCACTTGAACAAAACCCTAATTGACTCACCAAACCCTAACTGAAGTCGAAGTGCAATAAATGACTGAATCTCAACTAAAGGAGATCAAACACATGTCATAGCAATCCAACCATCAAGTGCTAGTCCTACATGACTCCAATGAACCCTGATGAGGTTAACTGAAGCTGAACTGACCATCAGAAGTTGGTGGAGGCACCTTGTTGACTCCAGTTCATTAAATAATAATAAATAATCATTAAATAATATATTTAATGACTGGAGGTGCCTTAACTGACTGTAACTGAATGGTTGAACTGAAAGTAACCACCAGTTAGCAATTAGGTGCATTAATGTCACACAGATCACCCCTGGAGTGCTCCAGTTAGCCTCCTTGACTATAGGTAGGCATGGGTGTGACTGGATGATGACAATTAATGCTCCACTGATGTCAATTAAACTTAGGATAGTGGTTTAACTAGGCCAATTTGACTGAAAGAGTGTGTATGATGGTAAATGTCTCCAACATCCCACGATCACACATGCTATGTGAGAGGTTCACTAAGTGAAGTCCTCGTGAGATAAAGTCATAGACAAAAATATTGGAGCTAGCAATGAAGATAGAGGCCTCGCCTATTGCTGACGGTGCAACCAGAATGGTACAGATTCAGTCGTGGCTAGCCAACCTCACACTACAACTTTAGGATATCAAGAAGGGAAAAGAAGGAAAAGAGGACTTATGGTGCACAAAATGTAGAACAGACAAACACACCAAGGACAACTATCTGACCTTCATGAATTATGTCGCATCTGGTGCACCTAACCCATTAAATGGGAAAGGGATACCCTGGTGTCATATATGTCATTCAAGAGGTCACCGTGACGAGGAATGTGTGTATTTGCAGAAGGTTGTAAGTACCCCTACAAACTTATTTTGTAAATTTTGTAGATCGGTAGGACATGATGAAAAAGACTGTAGAGCATACCAGCTCTTGAAAGAAAAAATAGTTGATACATACTTAATGAAAAATGAGGGGTTCCCTCAGGTTGAATAGGCGCAATCCTCATACCAACCTACATAGTTCCCAGCTAATCAGTACCAACAACCATATGCACTTCAGCAGCCATACGTGCAGCAAAACCCCTATTAACAAAACTACCAGCAGAACTAGTACCCACAGCAGCAATTACACCCTCTGGGAAGGGGTGGCAGAAACTTTAGAGGATGAGGTGGTAGAGGAGGATTTGGTAGGGTGAGAGGTACAGTTACATGCTATAACTGTGGACAAGTAGGTCATTTTTCCAGAGATTTTTTGGAGCCTGTAAGTACATGCTCATATTGTAAGGGTCAATACCATAATGTTGAACAATGTCCTCAGCTGATCGCAAAGTGGAAAACAAGAACTATTTCTGCACCCAACCCCTCACCAAACCCAAACCTGAATCCAAATGCGAATGTTCAGATGATCGTGGTTGAACCACGAGACCTGAACATTGCTTCCATAACAAGAGGAGGTGCGATGATTGGAGTAGAGCAAGAAAACCCACAAGAACAAACGCAACTGCAAGTGAGGCCAGCGGTGCAGAAAAAAGAATCATCGAACGGCCCGAAGAAGAAAGAAGTATTTTTGGATGTGCAATCAGACTTCATAATCTTTGATGTACCATCAACTTCAAAAGAAGTCAAGGACATGCCCGAACGATTCCAACACCTGTTACAGAAGAAAGCTTCAACCGAGGTTAGTAAGATGAGGCCTCTTCTATCAATTTGTTTTATGCTAATCCAAGATAAAGATGTTATTGAAGAGCTACAAGAAATAATAGATGAGATCCCTGTAGTACCACACCTTGATAAGAAGGTTAACCAAGTACGATGAAAATGTGACACTAGCCACGAATTGAGAATGAATGTGTAGATAGGTGATTATGACATGGACTACATCATTTTAGATCTAGGGTCAGATGTCAATATCCTAACCTACCATACTTGGGAAATCATGGGTAAGTTGTGCTTGAACTGGTCTCCTATCCAGCTGCGTCTTTCCAATCAGGCGAAGGTACTACCCATTGGACGATTGAGCAATGCCATCGTCGATGTTGAAGGATTGTGCACATATGTAGAATTTGAGGTCATCAACATTGTACATGATACAAATCCTTACCCTGCACTACTAGGGATAGATTGGGCTATAGAAAATCAAACAATTATAAATTTCAAGAAAAGGATCCTCTCCTTTGAAGATGAGGAAATGAGAGTAGTATCACCCATTGATCCATTTGAGAGGCAAACATATGTTGAGCCTGTTTATAATGAGGGGTAGGTCAACTATCTCGATCAAATCTACAATGTTACAGCTATGCACGAAGATCATATCAGTTCGATGGTAGATGGGAACCTAAGTTGGAAGTGCGCGAGTTCATGTACGTCTGATTCAAGAGAGGCTTTAGAGAATTGGAAAAATAGGTTACATGAATTCTCCATGAGAAGGTGTGCAAGAGTCACCAGGTCGGTGCGAAGGGTGGAAACTGAGTCAAGGAAGTTACCCACCTAGGAGAGTTTCATATAAACTTTGTATATGGAACCCAAGACCTATGATAACTCTAAGCAGCTGAAACAAGAAACCCAACAGGTCACGCATACAGTCCTAAATGCTGACAAACACCCTATAATTCATAATACAATCCAGCAAGACAAGGGGGGTATAGTCGAGAATATCAACAACACTAATTCTCACAAACATAGCACTGCTACTCAACAAGACAATATACCCAGGGACATAGAAGAGAACCCGACTAACTCCAGCGGACCAAAAATGGTGGAACTAAGTAAATATTGTTGAGTAATACAAAATAACTCGTAGGATGAAGCAGTTGCACAAATCGCAGATCTATTGAAGGAATACCAGACCCTCTTCCCTCTAAACGACACAAAAAGGAAGGCAATGGTGGAATACTTTGAGAGGACGAAGATACCTTTGCGATTGCAGACTAAGCCAACTCAACAATAGCTACCGGCACGACATTATCAATATATCAAGGTGAAGACATCCACAAAAGGAAGACCTATCCTACACTATGATAGCAGAGTATTCGCACACCCTCACAAGCTAAAGGAAACTTACCTAAGGCCATATACCATCGCACAAAATATGGGTATGGGCACAACACAACTTTAGAAAAGTCGATGGTACCCACGTCACGAGTTTGGTAGAAGATAGTTGCCTGAAACCTTACTCCAACACGTTGTTGAGGCCTGGAAATTCGCAGGCAACAACAGCAAGGGATTCTCCCCAGTCAACATTCCCAACTAGCCCGTGACTGTTTGGTGTAGGGAATCCGTCCGGTTTGCGGTCCGACTACCGTAGGTCAAAGTAACAAAAAACAAAAGGTTTTACCGGTTGCAGCCCGGTCCACCGTGTATATTTTTTGTATTTTTGACTTAATGTATGAGATGCACGTGCCTAACTAAATGTAGGGTGATAAGTATGCAGGGAGCAGTCACAACGTGATGCGCAGGTTCTTACCTCTCGTCTTAGCACTCACAAGCATCTAAATCACATACAACAAGAAATTAAAACTAACTACCTAACCTATCACTAGGGAGAAGGATTATCATTCATTGGTGAGTAATATATTTTTTGTACATGCATAATGAAAGGTTACAGATAGCTGAAACTTCTTTCAAGACACATGAACAATTACAGATATTTGAACAACCAGATAGCCAATTGTTTATGAACAACATTCATTACTCACAGTGGAAAACATCACAAAATATACTGAAGAACATTTAAACAAGAACATAGGTTCAGGAAGTTAAAAAACTCTCATAGTTAATGAAACACAGCTGAAAACGAAATAGTTCCCCTTCAACATTGCTCATTTAATCACATTGATACATTCCACATTACACTTTCTCCAACAGGCAAAAGTTGCAGTTTCTGATTGTAAAACAAAATAGTTCCTCTTACAAGCAAATGGTTTACAAGTTTTTCTAGCAAAAAAATTCCCTTCTAAGTTCTACTTTCAAATATTTAAACTACCACCGCCGACCGCTTGGGCTGCCCCCCCCCCAAACGTATGACCTTCTGGTCCTTCAAAACGCTTGATCTTCCCATTTTATTTTCTGTGCGCCTTCATGATCTGATGAGTAACTGATAGATATTTTTGGGTCTGTGCCTTTGTCGCCATTCACTTTGTCTTTTCCTTCGTTCGTCCTGCTTGCGATCCTGAGGTTTCGGCTCTGCTTTTACCAAATTACCCATCTCCCTTCGCGCCGCAGTAGTTTGACCATTCTCCAAAAACCACCTGCAATCAAACGATTTGCATCATTGACCGGGATTGCATTCTAAAAAAACGTCAGATTAAACCAACTAATGGCTAATCCATAAGAAATGGCCCGATGTGCCACTGTCTCGTCCACCTACGAGCTCGGGAGAAAACATCAACGCCAGGAGATGAAAAAGTTAAGACCTGAGCTGCGGGCGGGAAAAGGAAAAAACCAATCGGAAGTCAGAAGGACTTTGACATCAGAAGCTGAGAGCTTCGCACATCCGTAACGGCGGGAAGAAAAAGACTATGGACACGCGAACCACGGGCGAGAAAACTCTCAATCGGAAGTCGGAAGGTTTTACACTTCGGAAGCTTAATCACTTTGGGAGCCGCAATGGCAGAAGAAGAAAAAGTTATGGGCAAGCGACTAAAAGACTGACGTGTCAGTTGGCGGAGCATTTTAGACTTCGGGCGCTTAGTCGATTTGGGAGCCGCAACGGCGGAAGAAGAAAGGTTATAGCCACGCGACGCATATCGGAGGGCAGAGTGCTTTATAATTCGGAGGCTTAACTACTTTGAGATCTGCAATGGCGGAAGCAAACCAGGATAGCAACCTCCGATCTAAGTGACGAAAACTTCAAACCTAGCAGCGATTGAACTGTTTCACCTCTGAAGCAGCATTTTGCAAATTACAAAAAACCTGATCCACGTTAAACTCAGCAAAAACAAACTTTAAAAATTGAGATTTACAACAATTCCACACACGAGCGAAAATTAAGCCATATTATTATAATCATCAAACCTATCCAAACTTAAAGCACGACCAAAAGGTTCAAGGATCCAAACAATTAAAAAAAAACAATGCTAAATCATGAGGAGTGGACCAAAATTTAAGAAATTTGGGGAAATAGTTGCAGCCGCAACAATTAGCGACTACCTGGTGAACCTAGACCTCTGGAAAATTTCTTCCTTGGATAACAGACTGTTTCATAATAAAACCACCATGTTGAATTCTTCTAGATATATGGATTTCCCAAAAGGCAATATATGTACTTTTAAACATTGAGGGTAGTCCAATTTAGGAAAATGGAAACCAAGATTTTAAAGTCAAGATAACTCTTTCGAGGCCAGGAGTATGAGTTTCATTTTTACCTCTGTCTTTGGGTAGCTTCTAGCTTGGACACCACAGGATCGTAACATCTGGTAAACAGAAATATTCATTTGTTCCTCATTCCCATGCCATTTTGCACTTTTTTGCGCTTTTGGACTTTTGTCCTTTGAGTCCTCCTCATGCCTTTCTTTCTAAATTTTTATTCAGGCTCCTCTATCCATAGTGTCCTTTTGTGTGAGAGATGTGTTTAATTCTCAGCTCACGGAGAGAGAGGAACTTTTGGCAATTTTATACTCATATGATTTAGTACTTTGTTTTGATATACATTGCTTTCTTAGGAGTTTTGACTCTTCTTAGCCTTTTGGCTTTCAATTCTTGGCATGGGATCATTTATATATAATATACTGTTTACCCTGCTTCCTTTCCATGGGTCTTTTGCTGTCACCCCTAGGACAGTTTTAAGTGTGAGATGGGTGGATCCTAGAAATAGTATTCTAGACCTTTTGATATTGAGTTACTTTACAGGGATTAAGCAGGACTTCAATGCATTCATAGCCATTTGGGAAAACTGCTAATCTAGAAGAAACTCTATCAGATAAAACTATAATACACAGTCTTATAATCAAGGATTTTAGTTGGTCCAGAATTCTAATGCTCTCCATGCGACCAAATCTTGCTTCTTTTATTTAAAATCAAACAGAAGATCTAAAGTAAAACAAAACTAAATTGCATGACTCAAAGACTAAAAAAGACAGCCAAAACAGATTATTTATATACAAGACAGAAGAACTCAAACAAAGCCTCAGGAAAAATAAGGCTTGAGAACCAAACCATTTACTGGTAAGTTCTCTTCCCAACCATGTAGATCCTACAACTTATAAGTAGAAGGGCCAAGCTTTGCTGCAATCTGAAAAGGGCATACCCACAAATGCTTGAATTTACTATGCTTTCCTTTCTCATCATGGGGGTGATCCCACTTGAGAACCAGATCTCCCACTTCAAACTCTTTTGTTCCTGCCATATGTTTGTCAAACCATCTCTTTATTACCTCCTGTTGTTGCTTAAAGCACTATCTGGCTTTAGATCTACCCTCTTCTGCTTTCAGGAGATTATTTATCCTTATTTGCAAAACTTCATCATCCGACCCTCTAGATTCTTGAGCTATTATGGAAGACGGTAGCATGATATTGGGAGGAAGAATGGCTTCTTTGCCATAGACAAGGGTATATGGAGACACTCCAATTGAAGACTTGGGGGTGACTCTATCAGCCCAAAGGGCATTTGGTAGCGCTGAGTGCCAACTCCTCTGGTTTTCTATTACAGTCTTCTTTAAAATTCTAATTAGATTTTTGTTAGAGGATTTAGCTAGGCCATTTCCTTGTGGATAGTAATTAGCAGAATAATGCAATTTTATCCCTTTGTCATGAGCAAAAGCAGTTAATTTAATTGATGAAAAATACTTATCATTATCAAAAACTAAAGAAACTGGAACTCCAAACCTGGTCATGATATGATCTTGTAGGAAGCTGATGACCACGTCTTCATTTATTTTGTGCAGTGGGATAGCTTCGACCCAGCGAGTGAAATAATCGGTCGCGGTCAAAATGTACTTGTGCTGCAGAGAGGAATTCAGTTTTATTTCTCCAATAATATCCAACCCCCATTTCTCGAATGGCTCCGTGATCATCATAGGCTTTAGGGGTGCTGCTGCTTTAGGTTGTCTCCCACTACACCTTTGCAAATATCACACTTCCTGACATGTGCGTGTGGATATTTGAAGAGCGTAGGCCAATAGTAACTTGCCCTGAGGATTTTGTGGGCTGTAGTATCCCCTGAATAATGTCCCCCAGCAGGCCCGTCATGCAAATCTATCATTACTTTTTCCACATCTTCTTCCTCTAAGCATCTCAGAAGAATTCCGTCATAATTTTTTCTGAATAATACTCCTTCAACAATTTGATAGGAAGCTGATTTAAGATGCAGTGCTCTTCTTTGCTTAGAATTCCAATGTTCTGGCAACAGCCCTGCCTGCAGGTAATGCACGAGGTCTCTATACCAAGACTTGAGAGCTGTAAACAAAGGACATACCTCCATTACATGTAATTTGGCTTCATCCTCCCAGGCGTGTTCTTCATTTTTTCCATTTTTAGTCATCAGTTTGCACAACCCTTGTCCCTTAACTATAGAGGCTGGCTTGAATTTAAGGTCGTACTCTTGGAGAGTTGTTACCCAGTTGCCCCTTCTTTCTCCTAACTCCTTCTGTACAAGAAGGGACCTTACAGTTGGGTAGGGGACGATCACCTTGGTTCGGTTTTTTAAAATATAAGGCCTGAATTGCTTCACTACTTTGAATACTGCATGAGCTTGTTTATCAATGGCTGGGTAATTTAATTCAGCCCCTTGTAGACCAATGCTCATGAAATATATTGGGAATTCATCCCCCCCATATTCCTTTTGCATAAGCACAACTGCTAGCGAATCATCGGATGCAAAGGTATACGAAATAAAGTCTTTATCGAAATCTGGGTTTCTCAGGGAGGGTGCGTGTGCAACAGTAGTTTTAATTTTGCTGAAAGCATTCTTCTCAATCTCAGTCCACTTGAATTGTACATTTTTCTTCACCATCTGCTGCAACGGCTTGACGATCTGAGCGAAATCAGGCACAAATCTTCGCACGAAGTTTATAGTTCCCATAAATGATTGCATCCCTTTTTTCATTATGGGGTAACGGGATCTGTTCAATGCCCTTAATTCTTTCTGGATCTATAGAGATTCCTTTCTTTGAAACTATATGACCCAGCAATTTTTCCTCCGTGATAGCGAACACACACTTCTTGGGATTGAGTGAGATGCCATATTTCTGACAACGTTCAAAAATATTCCTTAAGTGAAATGTGTGTTCTTCTTTCCTTTTGGAGAATATCGTAATATCGTCAAGGTACACTACAACACTATGACCAATCAATCCATGGAAAGCTATGTCCATAGCCCTCTGAAACGTCGCTCCAGCATTTATAATCCCAAAAGGAATCCTTCTGTAGGAAAAGGTTCCCCATTTGGTCCTGAACGTTGTCTTCAATCTGTCTTCTTCGGCTACTAATACTTGATTGTAGCCAGAGAAACCGTCTAATAATGGAAACAGCTCAGAACCTGAAACAATTTGTAGCAATTGCTCCATGGGTGGCATAGGATAGTTATCTTTGTCTGAAGCATGGTTTAAATTCCTGAAATCCACGCAGAGTCTGATTTCTCCAGACTTTTTCCTCACTGGTACCATATTTGATACCCACTCAGAGTGTCTGACCTTGAAAATGATTCTAGCATCCAATAATTTCTTCACTTCACTCTGAATCAGTGGTTCCAATTTTGGATGCATTTTTCTCAAAGGTTGCTGATATGGCTTGATGCCAGCTTTGACGGGAATAACATGCTTGATGATGCTGGTGTCGTATGTTTTCAAATCTTCGTATATCCATGCGAAAACATCTTTATATTGTTTAAATAGACTGACGAACTTGTCTCTTTCTGCTGGTGAACAACATTTTCCAAGATTCACGAATTTAGGATTCGTCTCAGTCCCTAAATTTATCAGCTCGAACTGTAGAGATGAGCTGTGGGTCTTCACGTTGGCTGGTCTTCTAAACTTTTCATTTAAATCAAACATTCTTTCTAACATTCTAACTCCTTTAGGGATGAAATTATCATACTTCAGCTCAGCCTGATGTTCTTCATCGTTTATAATTGCTCCTTTAAATACCTCGTCATTTGTTAAACATTCTATAATCTACTGGTCATCATAGAACACTCGTAGGTTGGTAATCATATCAGGTATTGAGGGCCTGAAAAGTAATTCAACATAGCATCGATTATTAGTAGGTACCAGCCTAGCGACTGATGTGGCCAACAGGTCAGCTGTTGCATTTTTAAGTCTTGGAATTGAGATAATATTGAATGCATTAAAACATTTAAGTAGGTCCCATACCTCATTTTGGTAAGCCTTCAAGTGAGGGGAAACACAATGTATTTGATTTCGGATTTGTTTCACAATAATTTCAGAGTCTCCAAAAACTTTTAGATTACTTACCTTTAATTCAATCGCTTTCCTCAAGCCCTGCACCAACGCTTCGTACTCAGCTGTATTATTAGTACACTCAAACTCTAATCTACATGAGAGAAAATGTTTATTCTTCTGGGGGTCGATCAGGACACAGTCGGCCCCTGACCCTTCTAATGTCTTAGAGCCATCAAAAAACAAAGTCCAAAAATCACTAACTACTAAATGTGAATCTATTCCTACTGCTAAGTCTACTATTTTACAGTCGATTTCATCAGCCTACGAGAATCAAAGGAGATCAGGCTGGGTGTTTGACGTGTTGCTAGCTTCTTCTGCTTGGTAATTTCCTAGTTGCAACTCAATAAAATAATTTCCCAACACAGAATCCACTGGTTCATTCTTTTCCTCCAGTTGAGTAACATTGTATTTCATGTGAGGCTCTCTTAAAATCTTAATCTGGTTCAGACTTCCTTTGTATGGCAGCCACAGATGCGACCAATCCGAGGCAAAATATCCATTTAGTTTGGCCGACCAATCTCTGCTCAGGACAAGACCGTAAGCATCTGGTATATCAGCCACCACAATATTAATGACTTGGCACACTTTATCATTGGATGTCAGATGGACTAGGACGTCTTCCATCTCACCAATTACCTTTACATCTATCCTATCCAACTGAACAACCCTCCACGTGGATGGCTTAGGCTGCCCATTGATCTTTTTACATACTAATATTGGCATGACATTAACCGATGCCCTTGAGTCTACCAAGCAATTATGCACGTTGTGATTGAAAATTTCAAATGTGAGGAGGAAAGGTGGATGTTTGCTTTTAGACTTACCTCCAATGCTGGTTTCTCCAATTTCTTCTTCTTCCTGAGGTCGATTGTCAGTGGGAAGCTTCTCGTCCGATGCTTCAAGTGCTTTCAATAGTCTTTATTTTTGTTGTGGAACTTTACACATTTCGAATAGTGAAATATTCGATTTTACCTTCTTTAAATCCTCCACGATGTCATACTCCATCTGCTGTTCAATGGGATGAGGTTTATCAGCATTCATATTTTCTTCATTTGGCTTGGCCAACGTATTATTCTGCTTAGGATCTTGGCTGGTAATAGTGAATTCTCGAATTTTATCAGCTAAGGATTTATTTTGAAATTTCTTAACATTCCGCTGAAGCCTCTTAATCTTTGGGAGAATGAGACTGTTTTCTTTAATTGGCCCTTGGCTCCTTGTTGTCACGTTGGTTTCCATGACGTCCTTGTAGCCCTGCTTCTTTTCTTCTTCTGCGTCAAATAACGAAACAGAATTCCACAAAACCATGGTTTCCTCTTCTTGTTCCTTTGTTGAAGTAGTATTTTCCTTTCTTTCTTCATCTCCATCTTCCATTAACTTAGAATCCAACAGCTGATTCATAACCAACGTCATTGAGTTTATCCATTGAGGACAATTTCTTTTAGAGTGTGGTTGTTGGTGGAAAGTGCAAAAATTTTCCATTCCTACTTCTGTTAGATTCATGGATGCAACATTGTGAGGAGGAGGTTGAGACTGATTGTTATCCTCTCTTTTCTTATAATAGGGATTATAGAACTTTTGTGTTTCCTTCTCTTTCTCCAAATCTATGATTTTGTTGGAAAGCTTTTGCATCATTTTTGCCATATTTTCAAAATCTGGTGATTTCTCTTCCTTAGGATTAGTAAACAATAAGGCTTTCCTTCCCGCACCTTTCTCTCCCGACTGTTCTGGATAATCTTCGATACTTTCTCTTTCAGCCTCCACTACTTCTTCCTCTTCATAGGTTTCCGTCAAAGTAGGCTTGGCCATACCTTTGGAAAACATGGCCAAATCAGGACCTAAAGCTGAAGTATAATACTCAATCAGTACCTTGTTCGAAGGTTTATCAGCTTCAGATTTTTTTTGAGATATGCTGCAAACCTTTGTGTGAAACTGTGCACCTTTTCCTTTCTCTCTTTCTTCAAGGAACATAGTCCTTTCATGAGGGCTGCATAAGTCTTTTGAATCGCATAATTACTTCTGAAAATTCTCTCGAAGGTATCCCAATCAGGGATAGAGTTAGCAAGAAACCCAAAATACCATGATGTTGCAGCTCCTTTAAGGGTATGCAGAAATAGTCTACAAACTACATCCTCATACTCCCCAACCCTCAACCCTTCTATTGCCAAGTAAAAACTTTGCAAGTGATCATCTACTAGTATCTTCTCATTTGGGTCGAATTTGGGCAGCATCTTTTCAAAGGATTGAGGTAATCATGTAGCGGAGGCATTAGATTTAAAGGTGATCTGGCTCTCCAGGCAGGTGGTGGATTTGGTGGGTTGGGTGGTGGATTAGCATTTACTCTTGCCATGAGTCTGGGTGGAGAGTGAGGAGGTGAACAAATAGGAGTGTGAGCAGGAGAAATGTGAGGGGTATCTGGCCCTTCTTGATTCAAAGGTAGCACAACTTCCTGTAAGGTTGTTTCTACAAGTTCTTCCCAGTCTCCAACCAGCAATGAGTCTTCTACTATAGAACGATCTTTCCTTTTATACTCTCTTCTAGGAAATTCAGGGATGATTGGCAATCCTCCAATCTTCTTTACATATGCCCTGGCGTGTCTTCTCAGGTCATTAACAACTTCGTTGCCAACAGAATATAGATGTTCTTTATTCCTTTCTTCCAGAATTGGATTATGAAGCCCACTCCTTTCAGAACTGTTACCGATGGAATAATCTCGGGAAAACGGGTTTCCTTGGCCAGCCATGCACTGGCGGCCCTCCTTCTAGCGCCAAAACTATTAAGGCCTGGAAATTCACAGGCAATAACAGCAATGGATTCTCCCTAGTCAACGTTCCCAACTATCCCGTGACTGTTTGGTGTAGGGAATCTGTTCGGTTTACGGTCCGACTACTGTAGGTCAAAGTAAAAAAAAACAAAAGGTTTTACCAGTTGCGGCCCGGTCCACCGTGTATATTTTTTGTATTTTTGACTTTATGTATGAGATGCATGTGCCTAACTAAATGCAGGGTGATAAGTATGCAGGGAGCAGTCACAACGTGATGCGCAGGTTCTTACCTCTCGTATTAGAACTCACAAGCATCTAAATCACATACAACAAGAAATTAAAACTAACTACCTAACCTATCCCTAGGGAGCAGGATTATCATTCATTGGTGAGTAATATATTTTTTGTACATGCATAATGAAAGGTTACAGATAGCTTATACTTCTTTCAAGACACATGAACAATTACAGATATTTGAACAACCAGATAGCCAATTGTTTATGAACACCATTCATTACTCACAGTGGAAAACATCACAAAATATACTGAAGAACATTTAAACAAGAGCATAGGTTCATGAGGTTAAAACACTCTCATAGTTAATGAAACACAGCTGAAAACGAAATAGTTCCCCTTCAACATTGCTCATTTAATCACATTGATACATTCCACATTACGCTTTCTCCAACCGGCAAAAGTTGCAGTTTATGATTGTAAAACAAAATAGTTCCTCTTACAAGCAAATGGTTTACAAGTTTTTCCAGTGAAAAAAGTCCCTTCTAAGTTCTACTTTCAAATATTTAAACTACCACCGCCGACCACTTGGGCTGCCCCCCCCCAAACATATGACCTTCCGGTCCTTCAAAACGCTTCATCTTCCCATTTTATTTTTTGTGCGCCTTCATGATCTGATGATTAACTGACAGATCTTTTCGGGTCTGTGCCTTTGTCGCCATTCACTTTGTCTTTTCCTTCATTTGTCCTTCTTGCGATCCTGAGGTTTCGGCTCTGCTTTTACCAAATTACCCATCTCCCTTCGCGTCGTAGTAGTTTGACCATTCTCCGGAAACCACCTGCAATCAAACGATGTGCATCATTGACCGGGATTGCATTAAAAACAAACGTTAGATTAAAACAACTAACGGCTAATACAAAAGAAATGGTCCGGTGCGTCACTGTCTCGTCCACCTACGGGCTCATGAGAAAACATCAACGCCGGGAGACGGAAAAGTTAAGACCTGAGCTGCGGGCGGTAAAAGGAAAAAACCAATCGGAAGTCAGAAGGACTTTGACATCGGAAGCTGAGAGCTTCGCACAGCCGTAACGGCGGGAAGAAAAAGACTATGGACACACGACCTGCGGGCGGGAAAACTCTCAATCGAAAGTCGGAAGGTTTTACACTTCAGAAGCTTAATCACTTTGGGAGCCGCAACGGCGGAAGAAGAAAAAGTTACGGGCAAGCGACTAAAAGACTGACGCGTCAGCTGGCGGAGCATTTTAGACTTCAGGTGCTTAGTTGATTTGGGAGCCGCAACGGCGGAAGAAGAAAGGTTATAGCCACACGACGCATATCGGAGGGCGGAGTGCTTTATACTTCAGAGGCTTAACTACTTTGAGAGCCACAACGGCGGAAGCAAACCAGGAAAGCAACCTCTGATCTAAGTGATGAAAAATTCAAACCTGGCAGCGATTGAACTGTTTCGCCTCTGAAGCAGCATTTTGCAAATTACAAAAAACCTGATCCACGTTAAACCCAGCAAAAACAAACTTTAAAAACTGAGATTTACAACAATTCCACACAAAAGGGAAAATTAAGCCAGATTATTATAATCATCAAAGCTATCCAAACTTAAAGCATGACCAAAAGGTTCAAGGATCAAAACAATAAAAAAAAAACAATGCTAAATCATGAGGAGGGGACCAAAATTTAAGAAATTTGGGAAAACAGTTGCAGCCGCAACACACGTGTATAAAAAAAAAAGAGCAGCCAAAGACCTAAACTATTCTGTGGAAGGATTGCAACAAAACCAACATAAAGCATGAGCAATAAAACTACCCAGTAGTCACATCATCCCATATACCCAAGCGGGTGACCTAAAGTGTGCAAAGCGGAAAGACATCTAGGGGCCAAAGAATGCAAAAAGTAGGAATGACAGGCTAGCTATCATTAACCAGCAGATCCATACCAAATATTTGTATGACTGGGTCACTTGCATGGCATTAAATCAACCCAATACGAGAAGCAAGGTGGCATACTATTAGCTCTCATCAATCATCTTAGCACTAATTTCCATTACTAAGTATGACAAGTACAACCCAAAAGGTCAGCTACAGAAATTAATGGAGAAAGCATTGGAAAAGGTAACCTGAGAGAGTGATTAGACCTTAGTATTCTATCAAATGATGATTGAAGTACATTATCCAATATCTAAAATATTCCTTTCCCCATCAAGACAGTTTTCTATTATGCACTGAGAGCACTGGAGATGAGCTATTATAGACCTGTATCCTGTCACCTATTTTCCATCCCGTTCAAGCCCATGGTAATTAACATTCCCAGTGAGAGTGAGGCTTCAGACGCCACTGTCATCTATGGCTGCCCCATTGATGAGGAAGTAGAAACACAGTCAGCCACAGCCCCGCAGCTGCAGTGGTCACCAGAAATAGAGACAATGGCAAGAACAAGGAAGCCACAAACAATTCCAACCCTTGGTTTGTGTCCTATGCTGAACCCAATCCAGGAAATACCAGTTATTCTAGGCGAGTCATCTGCACGACCACAACCGATACAAAAGAAACGTAAAGTTCCAGACACTCCAGGAGAGTGAGGAAAGATGCCTGTTACTGACCAGGGAACTGATGATGAATATCAAGAACTGCTACCACAGGCATATCCACATAGAGAATGGGTCGACCCAAACTTTCTAGCTTACATTAGACCAAGAAGACTTGGCACAGTACATGCAAATATCCCACCGAAACTGGTGACCACTTTGATAGCACCGTGGATCCCTGTCAACATACCTTTACTAAAGGACATCCTCCCCATGTTAGATGTTTTGAAACTCCAGGGCTATGACACTCGGCAGCAAGAGGGGTTGCAGATAATAGACTACATGGACATAATATAGGCCGCTGACTCTGCTGTCAAGGTAATCAAACCGAAGGAGTGGGATGAGGGACTAGCCACTTCAAGCCTAACAAACATGTTTTTCATGCATCATCTAGGCCATAGAGTACATGCCAGTACATATGTAAAGTAGTTACTGGTCTGCGTTCATAGAGGATACTTATGGCTGGATCAGCCATACCCAATTACTGCTGAACTAATAGCGAGAATTACAGGGCTCCCAAGCGAAGGCAAAGACCCTCTTCCTTACCTCGCTAATAATAATACTCGAGACATTAAGTGGAAGCACAACGTTCAGCATGTAGGACAGGGATACTTAATTGGTCCCATCCAGGACAAAAGTGTCCGGGTTGCTGCAAAAATATTACCCTATAAAATATTTCATAAAGTGGTATCGACGCAATGTTCTGCAAGGGTAATAGAAATTGCATATTTATGTGCATGGGGACAAAAATTCAACTGGTCATTGTACTTGCTAAATGCCTTGTTCGAAGATGTGATGCTGGCGCAACAAAAGGAAGGTCATAAATTCTACTATTCCTGGTTGCTAATTTTGATTTCCTTCACTGTCTAGGATGACCCCCCGGACTATTTACAAATGGATGTCCCGATATCCTGTTTGGGGGAAAAATATCATAATCTATGGGAAGACAAGGCCGACAACAAGCACCAGCAGGATAGTAATGTGGTATTTTTCTTGCATGCAGAGGAATTGTGACAGGTTGTTTGACAAACCCACAGGATCTACACCACAACTGTGAAAAGGTATGCTTCTTTCGTCAAATTTGAAGCTGATATGCATAATATAAATTTGTTGCCTATAAAAGGTCCACCTCGGCAAATACATCAATCCAGATTCATAGTAACCGATGATGATGTGGTTGCAAACATCAAGATCTGGCTGGAGGAATGGCACAGCCCACTTGCAGAACCACTTCCTGAAGAGCAGAATGTAGAAGAACCACCAATTCACCAAGTTCATGGTGAAGAGAAAGTAGGTGAAGATACCCAAGGGGATCCATCGCAAGAAAACATGGAAGATGATGATGATATAGAGGACTCAGACCACCATCCTTCCACGTAGCCACATGCTGAAGAACGTACGTAGACCCATGTGCATCCTGAGGAAGCTCAGTCATCGCGGAAGAAGCAAAAAGCAGATAGAGCAGCAAACACCACTACCTTAACAGAGGATGAGTTGCAAGAAATTTCCAACCCCGTGGCGAAAGTTGCAAAAGATAACCTTGGTGGAATAAGGGCCCAGCAAGAGAGCATCACTGCCCAAGTCCAGACCCACCTCAATCAGTTAACAACAACTATTAATGAGGTCAAGCACATGGTAGAAACCAAAGCATATCGCATTGATCCTAACATACCACTACTCACACCGCCATGGGAACCACCAATCAAGGTACTCATTCAGACGCAAGCACTTGACATGAAGAAAGAGACAACCATAGATATTGATAATAGCACTGTTGAGATATACTTCTCTAAGTTTCTCTTGGACGAGATATATATAATCTAGCAGGCAGTTGCAGCTAAACTCTAGCTAAGGAAAAATGATGTTTCTCACCAGGAAGAAAAACAGAAAAATCAGGCCAAGCTATGCAAGGTCTTGTTGCAAGGGAAAGATTAGGAACTACAGGAGCACACCAACCTCCTGGCCAAGAAGACGCAATAAATATTGGCCTCGGAGAAAATTCGTGTCATGTTGGCAGATACTATTAATAACGTCGTCGTGGAATTCCCACCAGAGGTTAGGCAATCTAATGAAGACTCCTTGGCTAAAGTGGCTAGGCTTGTGAAGATCGCGCAAGATCTTCAGTGCCAAGTAGAAGATCTACAAGCCTGATAGATACCAAGCACACCTCCAGAGGTGCTGGCAGAAAGAAGAATAGTAGTGTCTAAAGATTCTTCTAAAATTAAAGGTAGAGAAGTAATGTGTGCAAAGGCCGTAGACCATGTTGGAACCATTTTTGAAATTTTACTTGAGGATGGCGCAACTGAGAAAATAAGGCAGCCATTCATGAGACAGATGAGCACATCACTACCGCGAAGGTGGACATGCAGAAATTTCCCCTCTAACAAAAGGTCATTAAGCATGCATAGATCAAAAGTCTCCAATAGGAAGTCCAGACCCTTCATGAGCAGGAGAAGGCTAGGGGAGCCAAGGTTGAGGAATTCTAGTCAGAGGCAGAAAATCTCTCAGACCATATTCAACCGAAGCAGTAGAAGCTTCAAGGCATATTGTATTCGATAGAGAAATACTTGTTGGAGCATGTACAGTCCGACCAGGTGGAGCAATTGGTCATGCAAGCAGAGGAAGCTACGGCGGAAGTTGCTAAGATAGAAGCAATGGTGTAGGAATTCCAAGGCAAGGTCTATGCTATTGCGCAAACAAACCCGGAACCAACAAGTTCGAAATAATGTACGCAAATGCAACCAAGGCACTCAGCTGAAAAAAATGTTTGAATTTTGGAGGAAACCATAGCACCACATGTGCGTAGTAGGCCGGTAGACCTTAAGGAAGTTGTTGTGCAGATATGATGAGACACATTACAACCACCTCCAAAACCGATTATTAAGCAAGTGATGGCAAATCCAAGACAACTAGCACATTCTGACATACCATTAAGTGCATCGAGATTCAACAGATATTTGGCGCTTGGACCAGGTAAGCACCGTAGCCAGATCAAGTGTGGAGAACTCGGCCACCGTGACTGTCCAACCCATCCGCACGTGCTCATGACTGTCACTACCCAAAATTGGTGACACTGGTAATCATAGCATATCTAAGAAGGAAATACGATACACAAGGTGAGCGTCTTGTCCTCATAATGCCACTAGATAAGCCTGCATGGAAGAATACCCGATGTTCTTCCTATAAGAGCAAGGTTCTCTTGCACTAAGCAGACATCACTGAGTTATGTTGCTCACCCACCAAATACAGTTACAAATGACTTGGAGAGTCTCCTGCCGAGCAGCCTTGAGGGCTAAAGCTGTTGCTGCAAATTTCAATCTGTCGGGTGTATCTAAAGACAACAAGAAGAAAGATGGTGATAGTCACCCAGTGGCTTCAACCCATTGAAAAGCCTTCGGTGAAGACATCCTTGGCTATTAGTATATCAGTAGAGTAGCAGCCCTATCGGTGGCACCAGAGCGGGCTCCTGTAGGGACCAGAGACCCAACCCATTTTGACAAGCTCTATGGGGTGTGGTCCACAGTCTCTGTAGTCTTTCACAAATTCTGCAAGCTTGGAAGACGGCTGTGGCATCCACCCCTTCAGGTGGGATCTCCGGATCTTAGCAGGCTACATGGGGTCCAATGGGCAAGAGTCAGCTTGAACTCTATGTTGTTCAGGTGAAATTTATCAAATTTTGGCAAACCACTCACCTCCACCACCCAATATAGCAAGAGAACAAGTTGTAGCAACCTGCAGCAACTGCGCATCAACTCTCCAGAGCATGAGAATAAAGGAAGGACCAAGGCCACATGGATTGTTGTGTCAGAATGGGACACTAAGCACAATTGGTGAAATTGGAGGTAGACTATGACAAGATGATGTGAGAGTCCCAGAGCAAAGACAACATTCCTCTTTGCAGGGATCTTGGTCTCAACAAGAAGCGCATAAGCTTACCTTGTCGGCTCATGCAAACTCTGCAATCGAATCCTCCATTACCCATCCTTGAAAATGGTCCTGTGAAACAATCCATGTCGGTGTCCTTATCCCCGCTGCAGTAAAGATAACGATTTGCAGATAGATTCAGATAGAAATGTCGGGGTCATGATGATAAGGATGATGCCAGGATTGAAGATAAAGGTAAAATGTTAATGAAGCGGAAGGGGCGTGATAGAGGATCTGGTAGCAGTAAACCTTCTATGATTGAGTCTGTTGATTTAATTCAAGTGATTCCAAATGTGAAGAGGGGTAGGATTAAAGATAGTAGGAGGAGAGAAACACAAGAACCTGTCAAAAAGTTGCCTTAAAAAAAGAAAAAAAAATTCTATACTTTTTCAAAATGATACCGCTCAGATCGGGCCACTCATATGTCCCTTGCTTAGTGGCTCAGGATGAGCCATGGGTGAGTGTTGGGGGTCTATTGGACCGAGAAAGGGGCATAAGAAGGAACTTTTTGTGTGCAACCAAGGAAAATGTGTCGCGCATGCATTAGAAGCAAAGGAAGAGTGCAAAGGATGAAAAGGGTTCGCGAAGGCAGAATGGAGAAGTGCACGGCAAAGGAAAGGCAAGTGTGGACGCACGCAAGGGGAAAATGGCCAAAAAGTGACAGGGTGGGCATGGGTGCAGAAGCTGGCTTAAGTCGCTAGATTCGACACGAGTGAAAACATGTTGTAATTAAGGTCGTTAGTGCCTCGTGTTGAGTCACGATCACCACAGCTGTAACCAGAGGGGCGGCTGATGGTGACGGCTAAAAAACTACCAAGATGCAGTTGGCCCTGCGTGGACATGTAAATTAGTATAAATAGGAAGGATGCAATGGTTAGAAGGTTGGTCAGTTAGTCTATAAGGTTTTCATTGATCCTTGTTCAGTGTTTGGTAGTAGGTTGTTATTCAGTGGTAATCCATGGAAGGGGATATCGATTATGTTGTAATTTCATAGCGATCAGAAGAGGAGTAGAATCAGGAAGAGTATGGTGGAATTAGAGGGTCTATTGAGCCGTGGATCTAACTGTAGTGGGAGTAGACCACTAGGAGTAGTAGTAGAGTAGAAGAGTGAACCGGACAGCATGAGAACTATGAGTATGAACTTAAAGACATATCTCAAGATCAGTCTGCATCCCATGGATTGTAAGGTGCTATATCCTTTCTCATGCCAGATGAAGAGCACCTTGGTGGTTTTTCCCAGATGGGTTTCCATGTTATTTCTTGTGTCCAAATGAATGATTGATGTGGTGAATGCTTATGTGATTGATTAATAGTTGTTTTCCGTATAATGTCAAATGTGGTTCAGTTTCTGTTAGTTTCTTGCAATTGGTAGATGGATGAGCAGACTATCTTGTTGAATTGAAACTATATAAATATATATCATTTTGTATAATTCTTGTTATGAACCCCAACTTAATACATAGAGCCAATTGATGTGAATCAGTTGCACCAGCTACAAGGGGGAAAGGAAATTCAAGTCACGCGCGATGACATACAATTGTTCTCATTCGTGCAGAACCAAATCCTCCATCCAACCACCCTATTTCCTTCGTTGATCTCCTTGGTTGTGATCCAAGGAACTATACTTCCTTGACAATCAGGGAAACATGGTTTCGACGGTTACCCATCTATGAGATATCTCGGGTGAGACTGTGCCTGCTTCGTAGGTGTTGCTAATGGGGATTGCTCTATCAGCCCGGTATCTCAGGTAGTTGTTGGCTCAGTGGGCTGCATAGAACCTGGGTCATGCAAGTGGGGAAAAGTGGCCGACAGATTCCATATGAGAAATTTATTCCAATTTTAGTGAAGATACCCAGAAATTTCTCTGTCACAAAATTTCGCACTTTTCTCCAAGGGTTGTGAAATTCTTGTGAGAATTGATGATCAAAAAATGAAATGTTTGATATTCTATTTATATATTTTGTGGATACAAATTATTACCTTGGACTGACATGCAATTCAAAATTATAAATAATTAAATTCTCTTTGGTTTGGTCGTCTCACCCAAAAAGGTGAGGTACACCAACTTCAAGAATTCATATCTCTTCAACAGTAAGGAGTTAGAAGACGCTCCACATATTAACAGAAATGGATTGATGAGGAATATCTTGCTATGATGGGTTTATTTTCAAATTCTTGTTATAATACCCTTAAATTCTTCAATATGTCCAGGAAGTCAAATACCCCACACATGAGGGTGCCAAAGACCATACCACCGACTATAAGAGTTTCAAAGTATTCTTCAAAGTACTCTTCAACATATCAAGGCACATCCATGGGATCTACCACCATCTACATCCCAATAGACATATAAACAAAAATAGGTCCATACATCATCATGGTTCAAGACCCAAGGCACCACATGCAAGGGTTTCAAGTACTCTTTCAAAGATATCATATAATATTTAAACAAGATATTTTCCATGGACTTCAAGCCCATCATATAAGACTCCATCACCAAGTGATGAGGGCATCATGACCAAATATTCCATCAACAAGGGCTACACGAGAATCAAGATCTTCATCAAGGGTTCCAAGTCTTCATCAAGTCATTAATGACCACATCATCACCTTAAGGGGACAAGGACCATTAACCTGTTGGGGCACGCACCTTAACAGTCCCTAATTTTGGTAACTCTATGGTTTTTGTCCAAGTGAAAGCGGAGTTATGACTCAAGATAGTCTTAGGGGTGTCGGGGGTGAGTCAAGGTCCTCTTTTTGTAATAAACCCATGGTTTAAGTCCAAGGTTTAGGGTTTGGGGTGCCCATGGTTTAAGCCCATGGTTTTGTAATTAGTGCGCTGTATAAATAGGCACTCTTGTAAATAAGTCAGGTTAGGATTTTTATGAAAGAGGAATCAATGTGAAGCTAAGGCTAATTTTGTAAGAAAAAGTTAAGTCCCAGCTGTGTGTGTGGACGACCTCTGTAGCTGTGTGCGCAGAGGGTTTTTGGTGATTAAGGAAATCTGCAGCTGTGTGCGCAGAGGCCTGCAGCTGTGTGCACGGCTTTGAGGACTTGAAAGGATCTGCAGTTGAGTGCGCAGATCAGAACTGTGGTTTTTGTAGAAAGTTGAATAAAACGCAGTTCTGTGGACGTAACCCCTACATTGGGGGTGAACCACGTTATATCTTATGTCGTGGTTCTGTGTGTTATTTCTGTTGTGTTTCTTTCATGCATTAATATCTATATATCTGATAAGTAAAGATCACTGCTAGATAATAAATTCGCTGTGAATTCCCAGGAAAGGGTTGCGCAAGGCACTGTTTGTTTATCTAACCGCGAAGCTAAATAAGTGAATGTTAATCTCTGTGATTTATATTTATAATCTGTTAAAAGATAAAGGTACAGTAATATCCCTCTTCTGCTTGTAGAAACATGGTTCTGCGGCATCCCATAGTTGTTTCGGGTGAGACTACAACCTGTTCGCAGGTTATTTCCGAAAGGGCCAACACTGTGGGTCTTTTGTTGGTGCGAAGTTAAAGGTAATAACCCGGGTCTTCCCTATAGCCCAACAAATTGGTTCCGTTGCCAGTTGAACTCAGTATTTGCTTAAGAGGGGTTTACGTCGTACCTCGAGGGCTATGTTCTGGAGACCCTCTGTGAAGGAAATCGGTGATTGGATTGACGAGACTTATCTGAACTTCGCTAAGCAAGAAAACAAAGATCCGCGTCATAGTGCAAATGACTTTTTACAAAGGTATGTTTTTGGTGATGTTTATGAAATTTTCTTTCGTAGCATCCACATAGAGTTGCACCAATGCTTATCCAGGTTAACAGAGAGAAGGACGAACTTTCAAGAACGTCATTTTCCTGCTTGGACCCTCGCGAGAATTAATATACTGAAACGGGTGAACAACGAGATATCCCGTGCTGTTGATTTCTGGACAACATGAACCCTTGAAGCCCTTGTGACGTAGTTCGCCATCGACACGAGTACATCCTTTAGTTAAGTCGAGCGACAAATTTTCAAAGGACCCATGGGTAAGTTTTTGCATTCATTTAGTTTGAGAATTAAAATGCTATTAGCTGAAAAATGTATACTGCTCATTGAATCAGACTGTTAGATTTTGTATTACTAACCTATGTTTGCAAGTGACAACACCTTCGACAAGCAAAGTGGTTTGCTGCGAAGTGGAAAAAGGTACAAGTGAGATTTTGGATCCTATTCCCAGGGTCAACCTACCGAGTCTTCCCCTGTAAATCCCGATTCAGAACCTGAGGAAACCCCTTCTGTTGGAAACCCTCCCGTAACCCCGCATGGAAGACCCATTACCCCTGAGAACCCGTCGCAATCCGAAAGTCACCCTAGGCTGAGTAATCCTGTCGCAGGTCAGTCTACCCCAGTAAGTCCCCCCCCGCCTACTTCCAGTCCCCCCTCCACCCCCCCCCCTAGATCCACTATGGCCCATATGCATGATGACATTAAGCTACCTGTTTTCAAAGGAACTGGATCAGAGGATCCAGAACAGTTCTGGTTTTTATGTGAAGCAGTTTGGACTGCTAAGTCTATTACGGATCAAGATACAAAAAGAGCACAGCTCATTACTTCTTTTCGAGACCGTGCTCTGACGTGGTTCATGAAGTTCTCCAGCACTCAGAACCATGCATTACCTAATATAAAAGCTGCTATGATAAAGGAATTTAAGAAGCCGAAATCAGAGTCGCAGTGTATCATAGAGTTGAAAGAGATTCAGTAGAGGCATGGAGAATCAGTGTGGGACTTTGACCAAAGGTTCAAAGTTCTGCTAGACCAAGTCAGTTTCCCCATTGGACCTGCATAGCAAAAAGAATGGTTTATTACAGCGTTGCTACCGCATATTAGAACTCCACTCATGCAGCAGAAGGTTGTTGACCAACAGGAGGCTCTGGAAATAGCGATGAATCTTGAAACCGCTCCTGTCGAAGACAACTCAGGTATTGCTCAAATCCAAGCGCAGTTGGCAGCGATGGAATTGGAGCTTCGCGATATGAAGAAAGGAAAAACCGGTCGTGAAGAGGTTTGGTGCACACAATGTCGGACAGAAGGTCACGACAAGGAACAATGCCCTGTGGTAAGGAATTACCTGAATACTGGTGCGCCAAACCCGTTCAACCCTATTGTTCTATATTACGAGATCTGTCGGACAACTAGCCAGCATCGACCTGAGAATTGCTGTCTGCTACAGAGGTATGTGCAAGTCCCGAAGAACCCTTACTGTAAATTCTGTAAGTCCGTAGGACATAATGAAGATGAGTGTCATAGTTATGACCTCATGAGAGAACACACCTACGATGCCTATCGGGTACAAAATGAGGGACCGAGTAACGACGGCTATGGATACCGTGGTGGTGCATCAGGTAGAGGTAGTTTTGGAGGCTGTGGTCGTGGTGGTATGGCTGGCAGAGGACGCGGTCAGGTGGTGTGTTATAACTGTAACCAGGCCAGCATCTGGCTCGCGACTGTTGGAACCCCACTACGACATGTCGGTATTGCCGCACAGTAGACCATGTGATCGAGCAGTGCCCGTAGTTGATAGCTAAGATTCAGGAAAGAAACAGTTCCCCTACTCAAAATCTTCAGATGCTTTCAATCGACCAAAGACCTGCCCCCACCGTTAATGTTGTTACCAGAAGTGGAGCTACGACGCATATACATCCTGCTGAGAAACAGGCTTGGGTTCGTCAGGCCCCCGTGAAAATCCCCGCCTTTGAGATTGAAAGAGGAAAGGAGACATTCATGGAAACCCAACAAGATTTTGGGGATTCTACCACAACAGTAGCACCTACGCAGCCACATCAGCAGTATTCGCAGCTGCAAGAAGCTTCGACGGGTGAAGTAAGTACACTGTCCTCCTTTTTACAGAGCTGTATGAAACTCTTAAGGAATAATAATGCTTTAAAGGAGTTGCAAAAATTTCTTGGTTTCTGTGAATCTCAAAGAAGAGTTGATAAGGAGAAAACTGTTAATCGTGTCTGAAGAACTGGTAGGGAAATGAGATTGAATGCCCATATAGGAGACTATGATATGACTGATGTTATCCTGGATATAGGATCAGAGGTAAATGTCTTAACCAAGAAAACTTGGGAACAAATGGGAAAACCTACCCTCGCTTGGTCCCCTATACAGTTGAGATTAGCCAATCAGCAAAAGATTGTGCCCCTAGGACGATTCCCTAATGTTCCAGTAGATATTGATGGTGTCTGTACTGTAGCAGAATTTGAAGTTATTGAGATCATTGACGACAGCAATCCCTATCCCGCCTTGTTAGGAATTGAATGGGCAATGGCGAATGCTGTATTTATTAACCTTAAGAAGAAACAAATGACTTTCGAAGGGAAACAGTTGCGAGTCATCCTACCACTGGATCCCTCACAAGGAGAAAGATACACAGAACCACTCAGAGACGAAGATCAGGATGTTCTGGAGCACATCTACAACATTACAGTGAAGGAAGAAGATTATGTTGACCCCAATGCCGAAGGTATTATGGATTGGCAGTGTGACAGCTCCTGTATGACGGACTCAGATGGTGGTTTAGAGAATTGGCAGAACCGATTGTATGAGCTCCATGGACACAGATGTGCCCGAATTACCAAGTCGCTCAGATGGATTACAAGAGCCTTACCCGTTTTTTATGGTTCGACAGACCCAGCAGAGTTTAGTGCGAAATTCTCAGAACAGATGCCGAATTCACAGACACGGGAGACTTTGGATTCAACATTCCATGCCACTGCAGCAAGATGGAGGGATAACCATAAGAAGTACATTCCTAGTTGGGAAGCTTGTCAGAAATCTCTTCGCTTAAGATGCGTGGATCAGCTCCAGGAGGTGCGCAGCAGGTTTGATAGGCAGAGTAGACTGTAGGAACACTTGGAGCCCCATTACGAAGTATGGAAACATATACCTCGACGGGCACATAGGCTTGTCCACATCCGGGCAGCTGTAGCAGCCAACTGGTATACGGTGCTTGGGTTTCGACATGCTGATATGTTTGGTGACACATAAATAACTAAGTACCAACTTGCGAGATTGAATCTTACAGCTGGGTTGCAGAGTTTGTCAGGATGTACCGAAGGTCAATATGGTTTCGACGGTCCTTATTATGAAGCAGCTGAAGATCTGGTTGCGCTGCAGCCCAAAAGCTGACTATTGGAACACTGTTGATTTGGCGGCACCGGTACTTTAATTGCCTTAATTTCCTGTCCTATTGATATCCACCGAAACCTAGCGCCGTGGAAACAGAATCTCTGCCAGATTTGGTGCCTTCAATGCACATTTATGGCAGACTTGGTCGATGGATTGTATATGAAGACATCCAGGTACGAGGAAATCACATTCCGCATTTCCTTGAGCTTCACAATTGAACCCATGTCAGCTGAGCATGAACTCTAGGACCTATTGAGAGAATTTGAACAGATGGGTCTGCAGCACATTTTCGGCCCCCCACCTGAGCCTGCATCCCGTGAAGAGACTCTACCAGCATCGACCCCGCCAATGCAGACACGATCTTCCAGGAAATAGTTTAAGCCTGAAGTTCATTCTAAGTGGAACGAAGACAGAAATAAGCCATCAGGGAAAACATCGGAGGATCCTGGGATGAATCCACCTGGTTCAGTAGAGATCCCACTTGAAGGGGATGAGGAAATTGCCCCGCAGCGGCCACCATATCTTCAGCCTATTCGACCAAGAGTTAAACCACCTCAGTAGAGCGCTAAGTTCACTATATGCACCCCTTCGCTGCCACTGGGTGTGCAGCTAGTTGGAACGATGAGAGGGAGAATAGACCGGCTTAAGTATGCTGACCATGACACGAATGATCATGGGAGGTTTCCACAGTTTGCACCAGCCCAATACTTACACTTTGTTAAATATCCAGAGACTAGTGTGATCGTGCTAGAAGTAAAACAATGGGCTGCTGGCATGGATCGAGCTGGTCTGCTCAAGATGCTTGATGTTCCCCATTTTGGCCGCAGCACACAAGTCACCATCGTGGTCAAGCAGCTGCTCGCGTTAGTCCATGACGGCTACCTATGGATCAGCGATAAGAAAATTGTTATTAATGGTGAGCTCATTCATAGGATCACCGGATTACCAATGGCAGGGCCTGATCCAGGGACAGAATTTCCCTCAAAGCATGAAGATATGAAGCTCGCACAAAGCATGAAGGAGTGCTTTGGCTTGATGAAGGGGAAACATGGGTATCACACTTCTGTGATTCAAGAGCAGAACATTCACTTCGCAGCTGAGCTCTTAGAATGCAAAATTATACAGAAATGCAGACCAAATGAAGTGCTTGCCCCGGTCATCAAAATTGCTATCAACTGCTCCGAAGGCTACAGCTACAACTGGGCAGCGTATCTTGGGAAGGAATTCCTTGAAGACGCTCATGACGCGCAGGAAAAGGTTCGGCCCTTCCACTACTCATGGTTGATTATTCTCATCGCGCTGGTAGGCTGGCAAGAACCCACTGAAACACAGTTTGTTGTTGTACCAACGCACATGCCTGGTGCAGCCAGGTACGCATCGCTGTGGGTTTCACAGGATAAAATCCACCAACAGATGACAAACTACGTATTTGCCTTTTATATGATGAGTATCTCGTATGAGATTATAAAAAACCCACGGCTCAGTAATGAGTTGTTCTCTCAGTATGATGGTGTGGTCAATTTCATGGCCGATATGCACCATATTTTTATCCAGGCTTGCGCAGACAAGAAGCATCAATGGTTTAAGTTGCCATATGTAGTGACTAAAGCTGACATCCTCGCGGTCATACAGCAGTGGCCGGAAGAATGGTTAAAAGACGCAGGAACAAAACCTAAGATTCTTGTTCCCCCTGTCACCGATATGGGCGCAGGCCCCAGTCACACGCAGCAACAAGACCCACCCGAAGACAGTGACGAGCAAACTGAGTCGCAACAGACTGAAAGTGACCATGGAGGAGATGGTGGAAATGGAGACGACGAAGAAGAAGCAGACGAGTCGGTTAAAATGACTTCAGACCCTAATAGACAGCATAAGCGCAAGACATCGGAAGCAGAGGAAGTAGACAAACCGCAGTCCCAAAAGAAAACAAAGGTGTCGAAGGACAAGAATATTGTTGAAGAGGCCTCCCTGACAAGTGAGGAGTTTGCTCAGGCTCTGTCGAAGTCCACAGAAACTCTCACCTAGAAATGGTCAAAATTTGCAGATATGCACCTACAGGCTCTCACCGGTGTAGCGAAGCATGTTTCGGAGTTGAAGGACTTAGCAGAGAAATCGCTGACTGGCGCTTCAGCAAGTAGTACCCCGGTAAGCACGCAGCCCGACCTAAGGCAATGGCCTGGTAGAGAAAACAAGAGCCAAGTCTCAAGTGCTGCCCTCATCATGACTGATGCAGTATCCCACGCAGAGATGATCATGGTAGTAGGAATCGATTATACCAAGATGTCCATAATGGAATTACATCTCTGCCAGTCAGCTATTATGAAGGAAATCCAGGCCTGAGACCGCTATTCGCAGGAACAGTTGCAAGATACCAGGAAGCAAAATGATAGCCTCACAGCGCAGCTGGAGGCCGTGAAACAGAGAAAGAGGGATGCAAAACATAAGCGAATTACACTAGTCTGAGTTTTGGATGAGGCATGTCAGAGTCTTCCCGACTTCGACGTACAGCTAGTGGAAGAGCAAGAACAAAGAGTAGTCAGGATGAAAGACTACGCACAGCAGTCTTGCAGTGAGATTAAGACGCTCAAAGTATCACATGAGACTCAGATCGCGGAGCTTCAACTACGCATCCCTCCAGAAACTCCCCCTGAGGTCAAAGAACAGCACCGTGCAGACATCCAGGCATCAGCAGTGAAAATTTCAGATATTGTGGGTAGCGCAACAAAGCTGCTAGAAGATAGTGTTGGGGCCTGGACTACACTGCAGGAACATCCAGAAGTCGGACAGCTGCAAGAAACCATCAGGCAGCGACAGACGGAGTTGGATGAAGTAAAAGTGGCAATTAATACTATGCCGCCTGTGGAGAAAATGCTCAAGGTCAAGCAAAGCAACGAACTCTAGTAGGAAATTGAGTCGTGCAGGGAAAGAGCAACAGAAGTGGAAAATTCTCTGCAGCCGCTTATCAGTGAAGCTTTCGAGTTGAGTACTACTGTGGACACCCAACTCAAAGTTCTGAAGGAATATGATGCATTCACGCAGGAGAAGTCCAGAGAAGCATCAGGCACAGTATTGCAGGAATTGGTCGAAAAGGAGCAAGCGGTTGACAATATTATCCGCGGCCTCAACAAGCAGTACGCTCTCCTCACCGACAAAGTTTGTGGATCAGAAGAACAACAGATTGTCCGGGGCCAGGACACTGGTGAGTCTTAGGGGCCTGTTGGGGCGCGCACCTTAATGGTCCCTAATTTTGGTAACTCCACGGTTTTTGTCCAAGTGAAAGCGGAGTTATGACTCAAGATAGTCTTAGGGGTGTCGGGGGTGAGTCAAGGTCCTGTTTTTGTAATAAACCCATGGTTTAAGTCCAGGGTTTAGGGTTTGGGATGCCCTGGTTTAAGCCCATGGTTTTGTAATTAGTGCATTGTATAAATAGGCACTCTTGTAAATAATTCAGGTTAGGATTTTTATGAAAGAGGAATCAATGGGAAGCTAAGGCTAATTTTGTAAGAAAAGGTTAAGTCCCAGCTGTGTGCGCAGAGGGTTTTTTGTGATTAAGAAAATATGCAGCTATGTGCGCAGAGGCCTACAGCTGTGTGCGCGGCTTTGAGGACTTGAAAGGATCTGCAGCTGAGTGCGCAGATTAGAACTGTGGTTTTTGTAGAAAGTTGAATAAAACGCAGTTATGTGGACGTAACCCCTACACTGGGGGTGAACCATGTTATATCTTGTGTCGTGGTTCTGTGTGTTATTTCTGTTGTGTTTCTTTCATGCATTAATATCTATATATTTGATAAGTAAAGATCACTGCTAGATAATAACTTCACTGTGAATTCCCAGGAAAGGGTTGCGCAAGGCACTGTTTGTTTATCTAACCGCGAAGCTAAATAAGTGAATGTTAAGCTCTGTGATTTATATTTATAATATGTTAAAAGCTAAAGGTACAGTAATATCCCTCTTCTACTTGCAGAAACCTGGTTCTGTGGCATCCCATAGTTGTTTTGGGTGAGACTGCAACCTGTTCGCAGGTTGTTGCCGAAAGGGCCAACACTGTGGGTCTATTGTTGGTGCGAAGTTAAAGGTAATAACCTGGGTCTGCCCTATAGCCCAACATAACCCAAAAAATGTGGATCCAAGGGCTTCTTCAGGGCTTATTAATCAAGAAATGGGCTTCATATGCTTCTTCAACCACCTCAACCACACCAAGAGACCTCTAGGTTCATGATCCATCATGACATCACTTGTGGGGTTTCTAGACCTTCTCCTGGGGTACCATGAACTCAATAAACACAAATGACCACTGAAAGGGTCATTTGGACTCTTGAAACTTCTTCAACCCACCAAGGACACTCTTGTAGGGTACTAAGGCATAATTTGTGGTAATGGAAAACCATAGAAACAACTGGGGAACTGTAAAACATCTTTGGGGTACTTAAACACTCTACGGGGTGTTCAGGTCTTTTGGCATTGTCCCGAGGGCTTCAAGGGCTTCAAACTTAGGCTTGGACATGATCAAAATTTCTCCTTAGACATTGAAACTTACTTAATCTTCAGGGGCTCCTCAAGGGTCACCAAGACATGTTGGCATCGATGACTATACAATGTTGGCATCAGTGATAGCTTAATCAACAATCTCACCCTTTGTCATTGATGAAAACACCATAACTCTTCTTCAGAACACACTCCCCTCATTCATAACTTCTCTCCCCCTTTGGAATAAATGGCAAAAATAACATTCTTCGACCATAATTATCCCCCTTAGGGCATGCTCCCCTGTCATCAAATTTCTCTTCCTTTCCAACTTTTCTTCCCATTTGAATTAATGACAACAAGATCTTCTTTTGGAAATATTATTTCTCTTATCACTGATGCTACTTTGGAGGACTTGTATTATGTCACATGAATACTATTGGAACCAACTATGATACTCAAATATGATAATCAGGTACATATATCCTTTTACGCATTCTTCAAATCACGGGTTGATATTATTTAAAACAATATTTGATTTTTCCCAAGATTTTCATCATTTCTATTTGATCAATGGTGCAATATACTAACTTATTTCTCCATACTTTAGTAGGATGATGGTTGTTCATATCATTCAAATGAACTTGCTTTCTTCTCCAAACTTTATTGGTCCTTGCATCTCGCAATGTTTTTGAAATGATCATAACGATAGAAAGTGTAACACTGAATGGAAAACCCATCTTGATTTCTTCTTGGTGTGATCTTTTCATGATATCTGCAATGGATGGCTTTGTGACCATAGTTATTGCACTTGTAGCAATGACCATGGAACCTTGTAGGATATATTTGAGCAGTAACTTCTCTTGATTCTTGTTGAACAGGGGAATCATTGTTATCCTTTTCTTCTTTTACTATAGATCTTTTACTTTCTTCAAAGTTTTTCTCGATCTTCAAATTTGTCTTTAACTAAATAGTTGTTTTGTCCAGATCCTCCTTTAGAGAGAAGATCTTCATTTCTTATTTTTGACGAATTTCTATCTTTTCTTGGAGTTGTCTTGTTAGATATTCTTCTTTCTTCTTGACTTATTCTACCTGTTTGTTTAGAGCAAAGATATTTCCTTCCATCTGTCCTTTTGAATTCTAATCATCCTCATGCAATTTTTGCAGTTGAACTTTTAGTATATGATTCTCCTTTTTGAGTTCTCAGAGGTCCTTTTTAAATTCAAAGTTTGTAAGGCATACCTTCCGTAACTCTACCTTCAAGGATTTGATTTCAAGTTCATGTTTTTTTCTTAACTTCTCTTCCAATATTTATTTATCCTTATAAGTACTTATCTCACTGTCTCTGTCTTGTAGCTTGCAAATCAATTCTTTTTCCTTATTTTCTAGCAAATTTTTGAGCTTGACAATTTCTTCTGAGTGCTTTTCCATTTCTGTAGCTGACTTATCAAGTTTGTCTTTCAAAGAGTTGGATATAGCTTCTTTGATTCTTGTGGCTTCTTCAACTTGGAGTTTTAAATAAATTATGGTTTGTTTGGCCTTCTCAGATTCTTCTTGACTCCTCTTCTTAGATTTGTCCAATTGCTCCTGTAATACCTAGTTCTGTTCACAAATGTTTTTCACTTGTTACGAAGCATTAGTAATTTCATTGTCTATCATAGTATTTTTTAGAACTCAATCACTTATCAGAGAGAAAGGATTTTCATCATAATATGAAGTATTGCATTTTGTGAATTCAAAATGGCTCTTATCTTCTATACTTTATAAACATATCTCTTTAAAACCATTACAAATAGACTTTTCAGGGGACTTACCTTCATACTTACTTGGATCATGTACCGACTCTTTAATGGGAATGTTTTCTGCTTCTTGTTCTTCATATGAGTTTAGCTGATGTATTTTGAATGACAATTCTTCAACTGATTTGCACTTTCCTATTTTCACCTTTTGTAGATATGCTAGATCTTCAAGAATTAATTCCATAACCTCTGCTTCTTGTTCTTTATTGGAGTAGAGTTGTTATAATCTAAGGATGCTTCAACTTCCTAGTTTTTTGTCTTCAACCGAAGGAGGCTACGACCTCCTTTCCTTTCCCTATACTGCCACCCATATAAGAAGATAGATACTGAAATACTGAACCAAAACCGCACTGATCCTATGGACCTACTAATCAACACATGTACTACACTACACAATCTATACCACACTACACAACTGTTTCCACTAATAACCACTACTCATCATATGATCACTACTCGTTAACTGATCATTATCTATTGTATCAGACTACTCATCATCTGATCACTATTCATTAATTCATCACTTTCTCATCAACTGATCACTGCTCATCACTGTACCACACCTAAACCAATAACCTGTCTAATCATGATGTACAAATCAATCATCTAACTCAATCAATATGAGTCTAACCAACTATACACCAAACTCAGTCCACTTGCATCAAACCAACTTCTCATACAAATCATCCAATCTGAGTCAAACCAAATGAAAATAAGGCAACCTGTGCCAATCCTACTCAACTAAACCAATTTGTACCAAGATTTGAATCTACTATTGATAACCTCTACACTATGATCATTTCCAAATCATCCTTGTATATGAACAAGTCATTTCACTTCCATACACTACTCATGTACATCATTATACACCTCATCATACATAATTACTGAACAAGCAATTATGTTATGCTTTCACTTAACATACAGAATGCATCGTCACGCATCATCATCATAGGTATGCATCATAATCATTAAATATTCATCATCATCATCTCAGTATGCATCGTATATGCATCATCAATATCAAGTATATATCATAATGCATAGGAGAGCATCATCACACTATGGTATGCAAGTACATCATATTGTATAGGAGTGCATCAACTTCATAGAGTGTACATCATTATCACAAGCATTATCATCATAAAGTGTATCATATCATAGCATAAATATATGCAACATCATCATCATATCCTCCATAATAGCTTCAAATATATATACCAATATAGAGGCTCACATACTAAGATCAAATATGAACTCTATTAAGAAACCCAGAAGAATGAACCATACCTTTTTGAATATCAAAATATTAAGAAATAGTAGACAAACAAAAATAAACTCTAGATGTTTTAATCACATATCCCTTGTAACAAGCATTCCAAATATCCAATAATTTTGAAATTCTAATTCCGTTTGAGAAAGTTATGCCAATTTTAGTGAAGATACCCAGAAATTTCTCTGTCACAAAATTTCGCACTTTTCTCCAAGGGTTGCGAAATTATTGTGAGAATTGATTATTAAAAAATGAAATATTTGATATTCCATTTATATATGTTGTGGAGAAAAATTATTACCTTGGTCCAACATTCAATTCAAAATTACAAATAATGAAATTCTATTTTGTTTGGTCGGCTCACCCAAAAAGGTGGGGTACACCAACTTCAAAAATTCATATCTCTTCAACCGTAAGGAGTTAGAAGATGCTCCACCTATCAACAGAAATGGATTGATGAGGAATATATTCCTATGATGGGTATATTTGAAAATTCTTGGTATAATACTCTTAAATTATTCAATATGTCAAGGAATTCAAAGACCCCACACGTGAGGGTGCCTAAGACCATACCATCGACTACAAGATTTTCAAATTATTCTTCAAAGTATTCTTCAACGTATCAAGGCATATCCATGGGTTCTAGCACCATCTACATCCCAATATCCATATAAACAAAAATAGGACCATACATCATCATGGTTCAAGACCCATACATCATCATGGTTCAAGACCCAAGGCACCACATGCAAGGGTTTCAAGGACTCTTTCAAAAATATCATATATTATTTAAACAAGATACTTTCCATGGACCTCAATCCCATCACATCGGAATCCATCACCAAGTTATGAGGGAATCATGACCAAATATTCCATCAACAAGGGATACACAAGAATCAATATCTTCATCAAGGGTTCCAAGTCTTCATCAAGTCATTAATGACCACATCATCACCTTTAAGAGGACAAGGACCATTAAACCATAAAATGTGGGTCCAAGGGCTTCTTCAGGGATTATTCATGAAGAAATGGGATTCATAAGCTTCTTCAACCACCTCAACCATGCCAGGAGACCTCCAGGTTCAATATCCATCATGACATCACTTGTGGGGTTTCTAAACCTTCTCCTGGGGTACCATGAACTCAATAAACACAAATGACCACTAAAACAGTCATTTGGACTCTTGCAACTTCTTCAACCCACCAAAGACACTTTTGTAGGGTACTGGGGCATAATTTGTGGTATTGGGAAACCAAAGAAACAACTGGGGAACCGTAAAACGTCTTTGGGGCACTTAAACACTCTATAGGGTGTTCAGGGCTTTTTCCATTGTCCCAAGGGCTCCAAGGTCTTCAAACTTGGGCTTGGATAATATCAAAAGGTCTCCTTAGACACTGACACTTACTTAATCCTCAGGGGCTCCTCAAGGGGAACCAAGACATGTTGGCATCAATGACAACTTAATCAACATCAAGTATGTTTATATCGAGTAGGTCATCATCATCTGGTTTATTGAAAGGAGTTTTCACTGATGTCAAAGGAGTTTAGTAATGACAAAGGAATAAACAAGGACATGATGGCAGGGAAAATCGGTGTAATACAAAGGAAGTGATGATCCAATGAGGGGATCATGTCCTGCAAAGTTCGATCGAGCTTGATAGATCCTCTGATAAATCAATGCAGAATCATGGAATTGCATTCAAATTATTTAGCATAGGTTGGATGACTCAGATCGTATCAAGAAAATAGATCAATGACAGGTAAAGGATCCACAAAATAAATGTGTGTGGAAGATAACACTCCGGAGTTCATTCCAGATTTTGCAAAGCGATCGACGGTTCATAGGAGTTGCAGAAAGAGATTTGCAGAAGCTGATTTTGAAAAATGTTGGGAGGCACATCCGCAATCCACAATATGCTACACATAAATCTCATCACCATCATGTGTTGAGGTCCCAAACATCAGCAATTGCACTCAATTCCCAAAAACTGAAGTTGGACATTGGCCAAGAACTCTGATTTCCATATTTTAGTCCAGCACTACCTTTTCCCTTAATGCAAAATGTGTTACCCTCTTCAGTAACGCTCATTGGCTCTTCACATTAAGTGATGCCACCACTTATTTCCTTTAATCAAAGAGCGTTTCCACCCTTGTAACACTTTGTCAGCATGGAAGAGAAGTGGTGCTCGAGTCAAAAAGACAAAAAGAGAATATTCATGAAGATTCTCGAAGGAATATTTCGTGGCACCCTCATCCCTACTCCTGTGGACCACCTGCACTTGATATCCCCCTAGTAGGATCTCCCTTCCACCTCACCCACCATTTGCTCAACCATCCCTATCCTCCCAAGGCCTATAAAACTTGGCTCATACCCCATGGTTAAGAGAGAGAAAACTTATGCTGTTGCATTGATATTCTGGCCAAATCTAGGGTGATCATGGAAGGAGCAAGTTGGAGCTTTTGAGGACAAGGAGTGGCATGTGAAGGAGCACCACAACACTTAGGCGATGGTTGTAAGCTTTCTTCTTCATTTTTAATGCAAAGTTGGTTCCTTTCCCATACATTGTATTATGTTTTGATCATTCTGTTTATTACTGGATTCCTTGGTCACTAGTATAGAACTATGGATTATATTATGGCACCTTTGACATTACTTGTCTAGTTGATGTGTTTGTGTAGGTAAATATATGGAGATTCATTACCATAGGATACAATTACATCATACTTCAAAATAGCCAAAGGATTCATTCCATACGTCTATAAGCTCTAGGGGAAGCCTTCCATCCTTTGTTACTCATTTGTTCTAGATCTGAACCATTAAGACTAGAGGAATAACTCTTGTTTGCAAGAGGTGCAATATTCCTAGCAACAAATATGGCGACCATACTAGGGAAGAACATTTCACTACATTTGATCTTCCTTGGTTTACAAACTCTTCTCTAAAACCAAACTCCAATGCTTTTAGTGATAAGATCCACTAGGATTTCTAGTGATATTTTGGCCTATTTCAACCAGATCTGAGATACTATTCCTTTCTGTACTTAATTCTACTTTTAATTTTATGATTTGATGCCAACATTTCAGCACTTAATTCTCTCTATTTCACCATTTTCTTTGTTTTGACATCTACAACAGTCACCGCTACTGCAAAGAAGACAAAAGGCAGTTCCACCACCCTTGCACAATGAACATCAGGTAGTGCACCGCTTTGTCTTAGTGGACAAAAGGCGGTGTGGAGCTGGTAACACTCTATCATCAACACTTATCAAGTGGTGCCAAGTTATGATTTCAAGACTTGGTTAATGTTGCTTTCTATTCTGTGTTCTTTTGGGCTTCATTTATGAGATCTATATTGTTTAAATTCAGAGTCTAAGAGTGGTAAATTCTTGCTTTGCTTTGGTTCAAAGATCTAGGTTGTACCCATCTATTTAGATGCTTGTATGCTTGGTTTTATTTTCAAAAGGAGTTCTTGGAAGTGAGTGTGGTCAGATCTCTTTTTTCATCTGATCAAACTGAAAAGGAAGCTTTGCTTTGTGGTTTTTGCTTTTTGTTCTTTATGAGTTTGTAAACGACTGCTTTTACCTTTAATTCAAAAAAAGAAAATTCTTGAGATTTGAGCTTAATTGTATTGAAAGAAAAACCATTGTATCCCTAACTAGCCTCATAAGCTTTCAGATATCCTCGTTCATCTTTTCCTTTTTACGTTCTTGTCTCTTCAAAAATATATCATAGGTATAAGACTAGATCTTTTCATTTTTGTGAAGAATTTTGAAAATTGCCTAGGGTACCATTTAGTGCTATTGTTTTTTATTTTTAGGAAAAGAGATATTGCTTCATATTTACTTTCAAATATTAGTATAGAAGTGTGTTTCTTGTTTTCATTATTCGGAAAAATAAGTTCAGTGTGTCTCTGTGGGAAATTTTTGTTTTTGGACGGAATTGAAACACTCCATCCTTCCCGTAAGTAGGGAATACTTTGAATGGTAAAGTGAAATATGTGTACACTCATATTGCATGGTTTTATGTTTCTATATACCAAATTCATGCATTCACCTAACCATTCAAGATAAAATTAACGGTAGCTATAGGTTAATTTTTTTTAGTAACTTGAGTGATAGGATAGATACGTGTTCCAACATATTTAAACATAGGAGTTGTCATTATTCACCTACACAAAAACCTGGGAACTGATTGGTTCTTCCATGTACCATCGGTATATTGAACGACCTTTCATGTACCATTGAGGTATATTCAAAGGTACGTCACGTACTCGATTGTACATCAGAAGTCCCCTTTTGAAAGGTTGTGCATTAGACATCACTAACATGGATTTGAGCTCCCACGTACCTAGTGTATATCAAGAGACCCCTCTAGGATTCCATAAATCATCTAAGAAAAAACCTTTTGTTCGTCCTATTAGGGAAATACACCAAGAATAGCACTCAGGGAGACTACTACGCATGTACCATCCAGGTAATCAGGTATTCAGGCAAGGGACGGTCCCGATCTTCCTTGTTGCGCTTTAATGTTGGACCCTGCAGTATATCGTGAGTTATAAAGACTTGATAATCCTTGTGAGGAACTAGATTTTATCAGCCCCTCCTGTCACCTAATTTTGCTTGTGGCCTTTATCTTGTGTAGGAGAGTTTTGTGTGTTTTGTCTAGTTTTCAAACCCTAGGTTAGGCTTTTAGTGATCAACAATTTGACTGACTTTCCTTTGAGAAGATCCAAAAGAGTGCAAGGCTTACCACCTGACCTTCCTCCTATTATGGGAGAAAGACCTATGGAATCCAATGACCAAGGAGCTGCAACTGGTTCTCATGTGGAAGAAAATCCAGTCGTGGAGGTGAGGGAAGAATTCACTACATATGAAAATCCCTTCGTCGATCAGCCTCCTATGGATGATACTGCTTTCCATTTTCCAATGGAAGGTCATGTTGGTTCTTCAAATTGGTTTGATTTCCCATCTGATGATACCGAGGGGACATAATATGGCCCTAATGCTCCTTTTTGGAGAACCTCTACGGGTCAAGAAATTTATGAATTTGGGATTACTAGACTATTCTTTTTCAATCCTCCATTGGATGAGGATGTGTTCAAAAGGTTCCAACCATCTATTGATTCTACCCACGACTTTCAAGAAAGACTGGAAAAAATTGTTTCCTCGCCTATATCTCATAAAGAACCTACATAGGCTCTTTTACCCCGTCTATCGAAATCAGTTCCGTCTTGATATTGTTCACTCTCAATGTCTCAAGTTACTCATAGTTTGACATCACTGGTTCAAGGATCAATAGTTCCTAATCCAGATCAACTTTCCAACCCTATTACTATAGTTCAAAACCCAGGGTCTTCTTCTGGTTCTCCCATATCTTCTTTCCCTGGGGGGAAACCTCTGGCTCAATTTGTAATAGTAGTTAGTTGAGCTACATCCAGTACAAGAAAAACCTCTGTTGTAGGACAGCCAATAGTTGTATTCCCTCCCACGATAACCAAAGCAGCTACTCCCCCTTCTAGTACAGGACCACCCTCAAGTGTCCATCCCATTGTTAATCAACCCTCTTGGGGATATACTCAACCAAGAAATCCACCATCCATAAGTAATGTAAAATTTCAACCTACGTCTATAGGAATGGTATATTCCGGTATGTGTTACCCCAGGAACATGTTTACACCTTGGGGGAAACCCAATTGGTATTATATGCCTATGCCTAGGGGCATACCTATCAATATTGTTGGAGGATATGGTGGCCCAAATTTTTGGGGGCCACCAGGTGGAGGACCACCTGGTAGGGGAGGGTCACCTGGTGGAGGCCCACCTTATGGCGAACCACCTCCTAGCGGAACACCTTCTAGAGGACCACCACCTTCTAAGGGGGCACAACCTAAAGGACCACCACCTTCTAGGGGGCCACAACCTAGAGGAACCCCTCTCAGAGGACCACCTTCTAGTGGAACACCTTTTGGAGGACCACCACCACCACCACCTAGAGGAAACCCTCCTCCTAGAGCCCCACCTCCATCTAGTGGATCTTCGATGGGATCGTCTGAGAATCCAAATTCCCAACAACCAATGTATAAATCATCCTATGGTCCTACTGGTATACATATTCCTTATTAATACTACCAGTATGTGTAGCCTAATGGGAAAATTTCACTTTTGGAAACTTTGGACTTGACGGATCTGTCCAAGTTGATTAATGATCCCATTCAACATAACCCTTCGTGGCCTACTATTCCAGTAAAGTTACCATCAGATATCCCAAAATTTGATGGGAAGTAGGGAGAAGATCCCAAAAACCATGTTATGAATTTACATCTATGGTGTTCTTCCAACTCCTTGATGGATGACTCAGTCCGTTGAAGGCTCTTCCAGTGAACTTTGTCTGGTATGCCTACAAAGTGGTACATTGAACTTCTGCAACATTCGTTTGTGGATTTTAGCTCATTGGAGATAGTTTTTCTTACTCATTTCCAACTACCCATTCATTACAAAATGGGTACAGATATTTTGACATCCCTTCATTAAAATACCTCCCCACATATTTCAGATCATATCCATGAATGGAGGAGACGACGAAGACTTATTAAGGCCCCTATTCCCGAACAGCTATTAGCAAATTGGTTCACCAAATCCTTGTTGCCTCCCATTTCCTGAGATATGGATATGGGTGTTTTTGTTACTGAAGATCATGATATCAATCATGCTCAGTATCTAGAATTGGTCTATTCCCAGTTTGGAACTCTGTATGACCTAATCCCTCAAGCTCCTCGTCCTAGCACTGACCCTACCAAGCCACCTGCAGAAACTCTTGTTGATGGGATTGTCGGTTCAATCCAACCCTTGTCAACAGCTAAGCCTACCAAGAAATAGAATCCTCCTCCTACTACTCCTTCTTCTCTTACGATTTATGCCGAGGTGAATTCCATTCAATCCATGCAAACGCCCGGTAACAAGAAGAAATGAAAAGGAAAGAATAAAAATCTTGGAAATCAGTAGGATAATCCCAAGGATATGACCCCAAAGAATGAAAATAAAGGGAAGAGAAAGGCTAAGCATCCCTTCTTATTCTATGGTGGTGACCACTTCACGAAGGAGTGTCCTCATTGTGAAGAGGTGAGTAAATTTTTGTATAATAACCCTACACATGCATTTATTACCGACCCCTTTCCTTCCCAACAGCAATTCATAGATCGTATTTCTAATCAAGGAACCTGTAATTCTATGGAAGAAATTAGAATGATGTCCTCATAAACTATTAATTTAAGTACTCGTAGTCAATCATATGACAAGTCGATAGAGAAGAAGGATGAAAATCCTTCTCCCGAGAAACCTCCTTCCACTAGTTTTCCTCTGTATTCATCTAATGGTCCTCTCACAATCAAGAAACTTAATCTCGACTTGATTTTGTGCCCACCCAAAAGTACCCTCAATAAGTATTTCTTTAATCCAAATTATCGAGCTACATAATTCTACAACGTTGTTGAATATTTGGTTCAATCACCTTGCACAATGTCTACCCTGGAGGTGTTCCAAAGTTGTCCAACGCAGTGCAAAAACTTGTTAACAACATTGGGGGCATTAGACCCAAATAACTCCAAACTAATTCATTTTAATGTGGAGAACTATAACTCCAGATTACCCCACCAGATCGCATTTCAAATCGCGACCAGAGTAGTTGGGAGGAAGGTCCATAGGACCGTTTTGGATGAGGGAGATTCCACCTTAGTACTGTTTGTAACTTGTTGGAGAGCCATAGGTTCTCTCGAACTTACGAAGTCACCCACAACCTTGAAATCTTTCAATGGATGAGGTTTCCAACCTCATGGTCTGTTATCGGCCCTTTCAGTCGAGCTTGGGGGAAAGACTGTTTCCATTCAGGTGGAAATAGTCAATACCCCATTGGACTACAATATTCTATTGTGTAGAAACTATTTCTATGCCATGAAAGTTGTCGCTTCAACAGTATTTCAAACCCTCCAATTCCCTCACTTGGGGAATATTGTGACCATTGATCAACTTGATTTTGCACACCAGATGTTTCCACCCCCACTACAAATAATATCCCCATTCTAGATCAATCCCCTCCGCCTTAGCAATCTATTGGGGTAGGTATGTTGATGGATTCCACTCTTATGGTAGTTATTCCCTCATCCCCTCCTAGTGCATATGTGGCAATTGTAAACATGATTTCCATGATCGGCCACAGTCCTAGTGGAAAAGAGATTTTTTAGTCATCCCCTCTTGGTCCCCATGAAGCACTTTATGATGTTATTCAATCTACTTGCAATAACCACTCTGATGATATTCATCTAGTGTCTTAATATCCTTACCACCTGCCTTATTGGCTAGAACCCTCTCTCCCAACTCTAGACTATCTCTCCCATACTTTTCCGTCGGATGAGTCCATTATGGAGATCATGAGTGAAGATGAATCTATATGGGAAGACCATCATCATCGATCCTCTTTCCTTCCCAATTCTAGTTCGGTAGACTTTGATCTTGTGTCTCTTATTAGTATTGATATTTTCACCAATTCTTAAACACTTGTCTTGTTGCAAGATACGGATTCCGAAGGAAATATTTGTAACATCACTCATACAACCCCTATTGACATATCAGCCAATCCTGGAACTATTGAGCACATTCACGTAGGATAAAAATGCTCAACAAAAGAAGATGAAAGTTATAGAGATCTATTCAAAGAGTTATGTGATGTTTTTTCTTAGACCTACGAATAAATTCTTGGGATTCATCCGTCCATCATGGTACACGATATCAAAACCTATCCCATGACCAAACTAGTTTGACAAAAACTACGACAAGTCCATCCTAGGAAGGCTGAGGCTATTAAAGCCGAAGTGGAAAAACTTCTTCAGGTGGGGTTTATTTATCCCGTACCACTTACAAAATTGGGTGTCTAATATTGTCCCTGTGGCAAAGAAACATGCCACTATTAGGGTTTGTATTGATTTCTGAGATTTAAACAAGGCTTCTCTTAAGGACAATTTACCTACTCCGCACATTGATCAAATCATCGATAACTGTGCTTCGAGTGTTATCTTTTCTTTTATGGATGGATTTTCTGGATACAATCAGATAGAGATTATGCCCTTCAATTAGCATAAAATGACATTCATTTTCCCATGGGGAACCTTTGCATATCGGAAGTTACCCTTTGGTCTGAAAAATGTCGAAGCTGCATTCCAGCATGCCACGTCCTATGCTTTTCACGATATCAAGCACATTGTGGAGTCCTATCTGGATGATCTCCCTGCTCATTCACAACAATGGGAGGACCAGTCAGCGAACCTTAGAGAAACTTTCCTTAGGTTTTGTCATTATAATATTTGGTTGAATCTAAACAAGTGTGTATTTTGTGTTGATACTGGATGTCTTATTGGTTTCGTGGTTTCCAAATATGGCATCTTGATAGATCCTTTGAAAATTGCTGCTATTTTGGCCTTACCCACTCCAAAAAATATCATCAAACTCCAAAGTTTGCAGGGGAAGGAAAACTTTCTTCATCATTTCATAAGAAAATTCGTGAAAAAAAATGCATGGCTATATGCGTCTCCTGAAGAAGGACACTCTATTTTTTGGGGATGACAAATCCCAAAGAGCTTTTGATAATCTAAAACATGCTTTGATGCATTCACCCATGTTGCACCCCACAAATTATTCAAGATACTTTGTGTTGTATGTTCCTGCCTCCACTACCACCATTGGTATGGTTCTAGTGCAGGAAGTTCCCAATAGCCAAGAACATGTGATATATTACTTGATTAAGAGTCTCATTGACTCTAAAACCCATTACTCATGTGTGGAGAAGCTAGTGTTGGCCACAGTCATCTCTGTGCAAACATTTTGTCAGCACATCTTACTACGCACCACAATTGTACTCGCAGATCAAAACCCCATGTACTACATTCTGAATCGTTAGGTACTGGGGGGAACGTATTCATGTTGTATCATTATCTTACAAGAATTTGATCTTGATTTCTCTAAGGCTATGTCAAAGAAGTCCTTGGTTTTTGTTGAGTTGATGTGTGACCTTCCCTGTGCTATGATGAAAACTGAGACTAATGATTCATTCCCATATGAATTCTTGTTCTTGATTAGCACAATCGGTCCATGGTATGGAGATTTGATCATTTATCTCCAGACCTAGAGATTTCAACCTGACATGTCACGTGATGATCGTCGTCGTATCCGTCACCACATGAAGTACTATCTCATCTTAAATGATACGTTGTATCGATGTGGTATTGATTCCATTCTTAGACGATGCCTTACACATGAAGAGGTTGAATAGTTTTTAAATGATTTGCACTTTGGAGCATGTGGCGGTCATCTTTCTAGGATGGCGACAAATCAGAAAATTCTTTGTGCTAGGTATATTTGTCCCTCAATCTGCAAAGATTGTGATGAGGAAGTCAAGAAATTCCCACCCTGTCAACACTTTTATCCTAAAAATCACACCCACCCTTCTCCTTTACACCCCATCATTGCAGTTGGCCCTTTCTCCAAGTGGGGTATTGATTTTATGCATTATAAGCCTACCTCATCCGGGGGGCATGGTTACATCATCATAGCCATCAATTACTTTACACAATGGCCTGAGGCAATTCCTACATATGCATAGGATGGCAAGACTATCGCCCTCTTTTTGTTCAATCACGTGATAGCTAAGTTTGGAGTCCCGCAGGCCATAGTCACTGACCACAGATCTTGTTTCTACAATCACATGATGGCTAAGTTAAGTGTCAATATAGGTTTTCTCCATTAAACTCAACTCTGTATTACCCACAGGATAATGGTCAGGTTGAGGCCATTAACAAGGTTTTGAAAACTATGTTGCATAGGATGGTTGGAGATCACAAATCTAATTGGAATTTGGCTATTTTTTCCGCACTATGGGCTTACAGGACTTTAGCCAAAACAAAAACTAGTTTCACACCTTTTCAATCAGTTTATGGACTAGAAGTGCTCCTCCCTATCGAGAGTCAAATCCCGTCGCTAAAAATTGAAGTAGAACTTCTTCCGAACACTTCTGTCGAGGAAGAATGTTTTTTGTACTTAACAAACCTTGATGAAAATAGAAGAGATGCTTCCTTGGCTAATGAGGCACACAAAAAATGCATCAAGGCTCAGTACGATAAGTCTGTCCAGCCTTGTGTCTTCAATGAAGGTGACCTAGTTCTGACTTATGATCAGAGACATGATAAGCTAGGGAAGGGGAATTTTGAATCTATGTGGTACGGTCCCTTTATTGTCAGTAAAGTCTTAGAGAAGGGGGCCTATGAACTAGTAGACTACGATGGGATACCTTTCAGGAAACCTCGCAATGGGTTGTACGTGAAGAGGTACTATGCTTGAAATCATTTCTATATTGTGCCTTCTATATATATGTCTATTGATTGACTTCTGAAGTGTCTTTTAGTTTTTTCAATACAATTTTGAGTCTTGTTGTCAGTATTGTTTATACCATGTTTTGGATATGTAGATCGGATGGATTTTTACGGTTTTGTTGATGGGGCTTATCATCACACCATGAATATTGCTTCAATTGATTGGGTTTTGTATTCCCCGATACATGACTTAGTCAGTTCAAGGGAATTTTGTATTGGTCCAGCTACCAACAACATTGCCGAGTATCAAGCAGTGATAGGTTTGTTGACCGAGGCTACATCTCAGGACATTCATGACTTGGTAGTATTCATGGAATCGTAGCTCATGGTTTGTCATTTAAACCATGTTTATACCATCAAAAACCCTATGCTCCTTCATGTATTTCAATGAGTACGTCTGTTGGAGAGGTCAGTCGAGTTAATCACTTATAAGCATGTTCCTAGGTCTTACAGTACGGTTTTCGACTCATTGGAAAACTACATTTTAGACTAGTACATTGCCCACACATAAATTTTATAAATAAAACATGAGCCATCGTAAATTAAAATTAGTAAAAGACACATAAAAAGTCATTTAAATATCATTTTCCCATTTGAAACACATATAAACACCATTAAAAAGAATGTATATATATATATATATATATATATATATATAAAGTGTTTTACAAAAACATGGTCACAATACCCCGACTGAAGCACTATGTATTTCAGATATACAAAATGTAAAAAATCGTGAAGCTAGCTATATTTCAGTGTATACATCGTGCAAAGAATTATAGTGGTGCTCATGATAGCACATGATATCCTAGGATGCCCTCTGGATCAAGCGGGTGAAACATCCTGACACCCCAGTAGTCTGTCTCTAGTACCTCCTAGGGAGGTCATTTATAGCAGCATCTGGGATGTCCAATTTCAACTAGTTGAGGTTGTCCTCCAATGTGGTTAACTCATCATCTCCTCTATGCACAAGGAGAGCCCCGCTCACCTGTCCATTGGGGATGAGACCCCTGGTCGCACATCTCCTATGTCTACATGAAAAATTTAGGTCTTGTCATCATACAAAAAAATCATAAAACAAAAAACACTAAAAAACAGTCGACATATTGAGCTTTGTTTCTTACCGATGTCACCCCAATGGGAATCATCTAGTAAAGGTATATCAGGATCTCCTTGAAATTCAGTCCTAACATAAGAATAATCCTTGATCATGAGGATCTGGTAGTCTATCCAACAGAAGAAGGGATTCCCGTACTTGACCTTGCATCTGCCACCTCTAGTACGGGCCATGATCTCCACCCACCACAACATGTGTGGGTCTCGAGCTCTCAAATCAGTAAATACCACCTGTAGCCTTAGGATAGGTACCCTCTAGAAGAAGAAACAAGCGAGGATATTCCCATAACCGAATTTTTTTAGTTCTCCCTGCCAACACTTGGTCAGTTGATCCTTGAACACAGTCAACAATGAATCGACCCAGTTAAACACTATGGGTGCCATGGCCTCCAGGGCATACAACATATGTGATCGAGAAGCTTGAAGAGCCCCTTGGCTCCCAGCAAACCTCTACATAGTGAAGAGCACGATCCGAAGTGGCAAGTCCATCACTTCCTTAATTTGTATTTTATTCCTAGACATTTTAGTTCCTAGATAGCAATGACAAACTATGAGCTCTTGTGTGGTAATGTCTCCCCCTTGAGAGACTGTCAATGAAATAGGTGCTCCATGCCTAGATAATCTGGTGAGAAAATAAATTTCTTCCACCTCCACAATGAGGATGTGGGTCCCCACCTCAAAATGTTGTTGTTTCAGGTTCCACATCCGCAAAATATACTCCAGTAACTTAACATGGGATATCATACTAGGATCTTGGAATAATTTCAAAAGGCCACAAGCCCCTAGAGAGAATATGGAAGCCGCATCTACCTTAGCACGCTCGTCATCGTCCTCGTGTTATCATTCTTTCCACCCCACATTTTTGAACAAAATGACCTATCAAAAACCATAAATAGAGCATTTAGATACATACTCAATCAATAAAAATGCTTAAAACCGATTAGTTTTTCTAAGCCATCCATTTTTGGGGTGTGTTTTATGGAACCACTTATGTCTCCTTGAGACAGAGAGGTGCCATAGCCTGTTAAAGGCATAAAAAAATGGTTTTCCACGGGCACCACTTTTCCCACAAAGGAGAAGCACGTTACCCAGGAAATGAATTTTATCCTTGGGTAAAAATCCCCCAAAATTAATAAAAATACTTGGAAAAATAAAATTGCAACCATGAAAATGATGAGAATGGTCTTGGCTCTTATTTGAGACTGACGGATCAGAAAATGAACCAGTAATGGCTCTAGAAACTCCAATGGAAATCTGCACACAAAAACTCCAAGTGGCTCTCCAAAACTTGGTAAATGGTAAATGAAATGTTTTTACTATTTAATTTGACTTTTATATGATATTATTTAGGGTTTTTATATTATTTTAATAATATTTAATTGTTTTATTAAAAAATTCCCTTTTCTATAGTTATAAAAGTCAATTTTAAATATTGTTTTGGGGAGCTAATAGTCTTTTTAAAAGTTCTTGTAGGGACGAAAGTGAATAGAATTGGGTATGGGTAAGTTCGTTTTTGGATTTTTCATACTTTCATAAAATGGAAAAAATCGTCGAGCACTAATTTTGATATTTTGGTCGTGCTCTTTAAACCTAGTACCAAAGTTCCGAGTCGTTTTCGGTTCTTTTCCTGCCTTTTTAAACTCACCCATCATGAAAAGAAACCCTAATGGAGTCTTCTTTAAACTATTTTTGGACTCCTTAAATGTGAAAATATTGTCGAGCTAACTTGTCCTATTCAGGCTCATAAAATTACTAGAAGAGTCATCTTTTCGACATTAGTTTACCCCTTTTTTGGTTTGGATTGACTAGTTATGAAAAAAGGAGCACTCCAGCCAATCATGGCTAGAAGAGTTCTCTTAGGTATTATTTTATACGTTTTAGGCCCTAGAGACTAAATTTTATGAAAAAGGACCCTTTGGAGTCTTCTTTTGTCTTCATTTAGACTCTCTAAACATGAACGATACCGATTTTACTTTCAATCGACTTGTTAAACTAAACACTGACAGACCCTATTGTGGGAGTGAACCCCTCCTTTCTCAGGTTCATGAAATATATGAGAATGTACTTATCCTCTGGGTAAGCTACAATGAGTGTTTGTCACCCTCTTTGGACTCATAAAAACAAAAAGAGGCACTCATCAATCATGATGGGTAAATTAAGGGAAGGGGACCATTTCATTTTGCAAATAAATGGTAGTTACTAGTCACCTTTGAACATGGCACTTGTCTGTATTGCATTCAATCAATTGGGTATTCAGCTTGCTTCCAAATCGATCCACTTTCATGAGTCATGTCACTCCTTTGAGTCTTTCAAAGAATGCATTGTCTATCATTTCATTATGTCTTGGTATCCGTCTGGTCTAAGTCAATGATGCCAAGTCTTCGGTCGTGCCGCCTGATGTTCAAAGGAAAATTGAAAACTTACACCTGCAGTCAAAACAACCTTCATGTCAATACCTTTTGATTCAGTCCTATGGTTACATCATACTCAAAATTACAGAACTTTGTTCCATGTTTCATGTCATCGATGTGGGATTTATCATGGCCCTCCTTCGATGAGACTATTCCTATCGACTTCAGATCATTATCCAGGAATTAGACTTAGAAACAAGTTAGTACCTTGAGATCTGTATGCATCAATGACAAATCCTCTCGCTTTCAACATAGGTTCACATCATTGAACTTTTATAGAAATATTTGACTGTGTGTTCAACATCAAATCATCTATTCACACTCAAGATATTTTACTAGGGTACCTTGGGAATCATTGACATCAATGATGATCTCCCTTGCACTTGTTAACGGTTCACATCATTGACCGAAATCAAATTGTTTCTACCATGCTCGACATCAAGACATTGTAATCACATGGATAGAATCATAATTTGTGGAAGATGAGATGAATACCCTAGGTATCTATTAAATCACTCTTTGCTTTCCTCAGGTTGCGATGGAGTATATTGTATGAGACTTAGCATGGATCCACACGTGTATCATGGATGTGCTCAAATTTGCATCCATTTGACATAGATCTACATTGTATGTCTGGTAGCTATGTCCAAGTTTGAGTATTTTTCACATGGACCTACATTGTATTCTTGTAGCCATGTCTGTTCATATCTCTCATGGATCTTCCTTGTATTGGTCAGCACCCATGATGAGGAGACATTTTTATGATTGCAGAAGCCTGGTTGATGATGATCTTCAATCAAGTGATTTCTTGCCTCGAAGTGATAACTTGCTCTTTCAAATCTCTTTCCTATCGTATCCCTCTAGCCTCATGTTTTGGGGGGGATTCTGTGACACATAAATCTCGTCACCATCATGTGTTGAGGTCCCAAGCCTCAGTAATTTCCCTCAATTCCCAAAAACTGAAGTTTGGCATTGGCCCAGAACTCTGATTTCCATATTTTAGTCCAACACCGCCTTTTCCCTTAATGCAAAATGTGTTTCCCTCTTCATTAATGCTCATTGGCTCTTGATAATAACTGGTGCCACTACTTCCTGCCTTTAATCAAAGAGCGGTTCCACTTTGGTAATTCTCTGTCAGCATGGAAGAGAAGTGGTTCTCCAGTCAAAAAAACAAAAAGAGAAGCTTCACGAAGCTTCTTGAAGGAAGACTTCATGGAACCCTCATCCCTACTCCTATGGACCACCTGGACTTGAGATCCCCCCTAGTAGGATATCCCTTCCACCTCACCCACCATTTTCTCAACCATCCCTATCCTCCCAAGGCCTATAAAACCTGGCTCATACCCCATGGTTGAGAGAGAGAAACATTATGTTGCTGCATTGATATTCTGGCCAAATCTAGGGTGAGCATGGAAGGAGCAATTTGGATATTTTGAGGAAAAGGAGTTCCATGTGAAGGAGCATCACAACACTAAGGCGATGGTTGTAAGCTTTAGGCGATGGTTATAATATTTCTTCTTCATTTTTAATGCAAAGTTGGTTCCTTTCCCATAAACTGTATTATGTTTCGATCATTATGTTTATTACTGGATTCCTTAGTCACTAGTATAGAACTGTAGATTATATTCTGGTACCTTTGATATTGCTTGTCTAGTTGATGGCTTTGTGCAGGTACATCCGTGGAGATTCATCACCATAGGAGACACTTACGTCTTACTTCAAAAGAACCAAAGGACTCATTCCAGATGTCTATAAGCTCTAGGGGAAGTCTTCCATCCTTTGTTACTCTTTTTTTCTATATCTAAACCATTCAGACTAGAGGAACAACTCTTGTCCGCAAGAGGTGCAATATTCCTAGCAACACAATCCACAATGCAGAAGGAAGCTGCAATCCAAAATCCAAAATTTGTGGAAGAAGTCTTGCAGAAGACGAATTGTGGAAGCAATTCAAAAAAAGTTGAAATGCAGACCCACAATCCAAAATCCATAATGCAAAAGGAATCCATAATCCATAAATTGTGGAAGAAGTATTGCGGAAGCAATTTTGAGAAAAGTCAAAATTCATACCCCCAACCCGCAATCTGTCATTGTGGAAGGAAGGAATTTTTTATTGCGGAAAGATAATTGCAGAAGAAATTTTCAAGAAAATTCAAAATGCGCATCCACAATCTGTAACCCACAATTACGTAAGAGATGAGTTCCCGCAAACTACGGAAAGGAAGTTGCGAAAAGGAAACTGCGGAAGGTCGTGACTCTTAAATTTAAACAGTTAAAAATGATAAAACATGGAGGTAATTTTGAATTGGTTTTTGTTTGTGAAAAGTGACGATGAAGATACATGACTATTAGATGAAAAGATACGTTTGAGGGTATATAAACAATTCTTTAAACTTTCAAATAAGTGTCTCTAAACATTTAATTGGAATATCCATTGGTGTGGAGTATTCAGATATCAAATTATCATATAAGGGTGGTTGGGTGGCGCTAGGGAATGAAATAGGCCTGCAAGGGGCTTGTAGCCTCTTTCTAGTGGTAACTGGTAAATAGGGTGTTGTAGAATCCTTTCAGTAGTATATGATAAACTATGGGGTCATAGAATTCTTCCAGTGGTTATAGGTAAATAGGGTGTTGTAGAATACTTGTATGTAGTAGCAGGCATAACCTATTTGTAAATATAATTTTGCAGAATAGAAAGAGTTGGTGGTTTTCCCAATTGGGCTTCCACAATAATATTGTGTGCTTTGTTTTATTGTTGATTTTTTTTTAAGTGATAAAATTTTAAATCGATTGATTAATACCGATTCACCCCCCTCTCAGTATTGCTTGATATTCCAACAATTGGTATCACAGTGGGCTCTTCGCTAAAAGTTTAAACACTTGAAGAGAGCTATTTTATCATTATGGATCAACAAGTAAAAATTTCCTCCAAGGTTCCAATATTCAATGGAGAATATTATGCTTTCTGGAGCATTAGGATGAGAAGCTATATAATGTCTATTGGACTAGATGTTTGGTTGTCTGTAGAAACAGGGTATATACATCCAAAATATCCTCCCATGGATCTTAAAGGAATACATCAATTTGGATACAATGCTAAAGTTGCTAACGCAATCTTGGTTGGATTAACCATAACAGTCTTTGCCAAATTTATGCATTGCTAAACAACAAAGGAGATATGGGACAAATTGCAAAACAACTATGAGGAGACATCAAGGTAAAAAGGGCCAAAATCCAAATTTTTAAAACTCAATTTGAAAGTCTAAAAATGAAGGAAGAAGAAAACATTTAACAATACTTTGAAATAATTTATAAAATCGTTAATGCAATTCAAGATCTAGGAGAAGAATTGGAAGAAAAGGAAATAGTTGAAAAAGTACTAAGATCACTTCCAATGAGTTACAATCTGAATATTTCCACCCTAGAAGATAGAGAAGATCTTGACAAACTCACCATCGAAGAACTATATGGGATTCTCGTAGCTTATGAAATGAGGATTGGGAAAGATAATTCTCAAAAGAAGGAAGCAACCTTTAAAGAATATAAGGTAGCTAAGAAATCTAAGTAAAAGATTCAATCACAAGACTCTGATGATGAAGAAGCACTTCTTGTTAAAAATATTAAAAGGCGTACAGGTAAATACAAAGGGAAATTACCCTTAAATGTTTTAATTGTGGGGAAATTGGTCACTATGCTTCCAAATGCACTTATCCCAAACAAGAAGGTGATGATGAGTGACTTGAAGATTCAAAAATGAGAAAAAGGTTTTTTAAGAAGAAAAAAAAAAGAAGACCTTTTATTCCATGGATGATAACTTCTCAAATGAGTATAGTGAAGATGGAGATGTTGAAGTACTATTCATGGGATTAGAGAATGAAATATCTAAAGAAAAAGTAGAAGGAGTGTTATATCTTGAAGAATATCTTGTAAGTGCTCTTGAAGAATTAGGGAAGTATAAAAGGATGTACAAAAAATAAAAAATTCATATGACAGAATTTGAAGAGAAAAAAATGATGCAGAAAGAATTATTGCTGACTTAAAAAATCAGCTTCGAGAAGCCAGAAAGGTTGAAAACAATCTAGAACTACAAATCAAGAAAAGAGAGCAAGAATTAGAAAAGTTCGAAGATGAATTGATCTTGCTTATAAAGAAGATAAATGAAGAATCCCTTCAATGAGATTTTAAAAGTAGTTCAAAAACTCTCGATGAGATCCTAAGTTGTCAAAGATTAGACACTAACAAAATTGGACTAGGTTATGACATTGGAAAGAATACAGAACAATATTCCTTCATAAATAAAGAAGGAAATAAAAGAAGTTATGATGATGGACTTATTAGAACAGTTATAAAAGAAATACTTCCCCACCAAAAAAAATTTCCAACATGAATTTGGGCGGGGGGGTTGGAAAGACCCCCCCCCCCCCCACCCCAAATTCCTGTTGGACTTTTTTGGGGGGGTGGAAAGACCCACCCCCCAAATTCCAACATGAATTTTTTGTTGGACGATTTTTTGGGGAGGGGGGGTTGGAAACACCCCCCCTAAAGGTTATTTTTTAGGAAGTTTTTAAACCCCCAACCCATTGCATACCTTTTATGTTAAAAAGGCATCAAATTGATTGCTTACTGCTATAGCGAAATCACCCCTCGCATTGAAGCAAAGGCCACTTAAATTCAAGATTAGTTTTTAAACAAAACCATTTTTTAAGGACTCAAAAAATGACATAAATGAGTTGATTTAAGTGACCAGTTAAAACTTAAAATAGTATTGAATTATTGTTATACAAAAAGATGAAAAATGAAATGATATTTTTTTTAAACTAGTGTGGTAGTTAAAACCAATTAAAATCATGAACATAATGGCATTAAAAGTATTATACTCTATATATAGAAATTGTTGAACCGTGAGATGAGGAAATATACAATTAAGAGTATAAACTATGATCTCAATATGACATGACAAGAGTTTTGAGAGTGTTTAGTGTGTCTTCATATGACAACATGATGTAAAAGTGGGACAATGTATCTATGTCGCTTGATTGATATGAGAAACATTAGAGGGAAATTGTGGCCTATAGTGGCTAGGCACCATTGGTTTCCTTAGCGAGAGTGCAAATAGCCATGTTTGTCAAGTGTAGAGATTATAATCAACTCTAATAAGATATGCAAAATAAAAATTTAAGGAAAATGAATGTTATTCTTTTACATTTATATCATATATCATAATTTTTTTCCATACCAAAGGTGTTCGGTTTTTCGGGTACACAGGGTACTCCCAAAAGACCGAACACCTTCAGCAGACACTTCACACAAATAGATCACAGATCAACACACCGATGTTTGTCACGTGGTTAAAACCTTCAAGAGGGAAATAGTCCATGGCCCCAGCCAAATAGCTACTTGAAGCAATTTATTATGCAAAAGAAAGAAAGTTACATGAGCTTCTCATAATCGATCAACTAGCCAAGGACCCTCTATGCTCTTTAAATAGAGATCATAGACCAATCGGGTGTTAAGCCACGGATCAATGGTAGGTATGATCTAAGAGAAGTTGAACCGTCGGATTAGAATATTTACAAATGCATACTAATGCTTACTAAATAAACACACTTTTACCTAACGGATATATTACACAAGTTGATCTTAACTAAATCCTAAGTGTCTAAATATCCTAACAAAAAATATATATATCATTAAAATGTTTAATGATTATTTTAAATTTATATTTGATTTTTTAAATTATATATATAACTTTACTTTAATTAAAATAAATATATCTTATTTTCCTTATAATTTTTTTGGTATTTTATATTTTTCTATTTTAAAAAATAAAAATAAAAATGTTAAAAACATAAATCAATCCTATTATTACAAACAAATTATTTATATTTAAACATTCTTAACAAACTTCAGTTAGGTTCAAAATCCCTTCAAAATTTCCCCAATTTTCCCCCAAAATTTTCCCACTATTGAGTAATAGACCGCCAAAAATGATGAACCATAAATTTTCTATTTGATAATAACTCTGAAGGAATTATTTTTCTTTCTTCCTACTATCAAGGAACAGGTTCGGTTGTTCTTTCATTTTTACATCCATGTATGTCACGGAGATTTCGATGGAGGGTTTCATGTCCTATGTGAATGGTTTGAAGGAAGGGCTTTCGAACAGTGATCCATGTGCACAATAACTAAAACGGGTCAAAATGGTGTGAGTATTTGTTTTCAAATCTTGTGCTTTTTTTTATGGTTTTAAGATCGACCAGCCATCCATGGCTGTAGATGGTGTTCTCAAGGGAAAAACCCAATAAAGTCATGACCTATGGGTTTCACTCGATGCAGTAGTTGTTTCAGTAAATTATTTTGGTCCAGTAGAGACACCAGTCCTAACCACATTTTCAATTCAAGATCAAAATCTCATTGATTCACTCTACCTGGTAGTTGTTTAATCTATTGATTAGATTAAACCATAACCAGCAAAATTACAATCATACCAAAATTCATTTTTTTTTCTTGCTAGGAATAATCATTAATCTACAGCAAATAGCTACAACACCATTTCCTACAAGGATTGCATATCACCATAACTAAGCAAGTATTTTATCTTGAAAACCTAAAATCTCGATGATTCCAAAATATTCGAAGCTTTTATTTCCTCTGGAAAGAGATATATAGTTACTGCCCATTATAAGATGGTTGAACCATTTTTTAAATAATATTTGGTCATGGACCATGTGCTTGGAACTGATGACTTCTAGGTATTCAAGGGCTATTGCACGGGTTTGTGGCTGAGACGATTGTTCTTGTTGAATTTAGGAAATTGAATGTTATCCAGGATTTTTTTTAAAGAGAATAAATTCGATCCTGGTTTGGAGATCGTCCCACTGACTATCTCTTCATGTCTCTATGCAAGGTAACCCTTAGAATCAAATCCCCACTTGTCATTGTGTATGATTTTACTGTTCTGCAACAAGATATCAATTCTTTGGATGATATTTTGCATCGACTGACTGATGTGTTTGTTTGTAGTATATGATCCAAAATTTTCATCATCTATCGAAAATTAAATGGTAGAATAACCATCATATCTCTATCTCCTTGTATTCTATAATATCTGAAGCTGTAAATCCTTACAAACTATGCACACAATGAAATAACTTGATATATAAAAACCTAAGTAAATTAGGTGAAATCATTCCCACTGTCCACTTAATCCGTAGCTTCTTCATTCTTCTAGTACCTAGGTTCATGATGTCTGTTGCTTCTTCTACATGATCTTCTTGAGCTTGTTGAATTGTAATTTCCTCAACCAATTCTTACTTCATTGAGTCGATAGACTCAGAGGTTTGGCCTACAATAGATTAGGAATTGTGTACAAACCCAAGGATAATATGGTTTTGTGCATATCCAAGTATAGTACTATCTTGTCTAGCCTCTCATTCTAGATTTCCAATTTCACTTCCAACTCTGCATTTTTGACCAATTGATCCTTCATTTGCATGCCTATTCTTTATTTTAAATGAGACCTTGCATTTTGCAGAGCATCTATCTGAAGAGAAAAAGTCCTTAATAGTAAATACCTCATAGGTCCAAGACATCACAATAAGCGCACTTTCCAGGATGACTACGTTCAATCATGGTCATCTCTAAAAGTATAGGACTACCAATGTTTCCTTTGCGAAGACCACCACAAGACAAACTACCACCTTCCAACAATCCTGACAATGCTAGAATTTCCACTACAAATTTTGATCCCTTCAGTTGACAAACCTGACTAATAAGCCATGTCTCCCAGAATACCCAAACCGCTTTTTGGGGTTCCTAGGTTTAAATCTGGTGATGACCCAGCCTTTTAAACAATAGTGCAAATTCTCACTATAATGAAAATCTACAGGCAATAATGAAAATGAAATATCCCACTTGCACTATAAATCTCCATTTAATCAGTGTTAATACTCTTACTGCGAGAGCATGGAGTGAATTGTGAGATGGGTATGGGGAGGGGGGGTGGGCTTATCCCTCAATCCTTTCCAAATGAAATTTTCAATATTTTTTCCTTTCAAATTAGTCTTGAATTTGTTGGTAATGGTATTAAATATGTAATGGGGTCTCCCCTAGTTTTTATTGAAACCCCTTGTCCAACTATACCTCCTTATTTATCATGCCATCCGCTTTTGTATCTGATCCTGAAGTTGTTGGTAATGGTATTAAATATGCAATGGGATCTCCCCCAGTTTTGATTAAAACCCCTTGTCCAAATGTATCGCCTTATTTATCATGTCATCCACTTGTGTATTATAAGACGAAATTATATGGAGGAAATCGATTGTTTTAAGTTAGGGATGGGCCTTTTGACTGTTGCAGTCATTCTGGATAAGGATGAGAAACATACCAAGTTTTCATTTCTTATTTTATTGGTGATGAGTGATGAATCACCAAAAATAAAAACATTATTGAATTACAAATCCCAGAGAGTGATAAATCCTTCGTTATAGGACAAGAACCTCTTCTTGATTATTTTTCCATCATGAATCCCCATGAAAATGATACTTCTTATAAATCACTCTTGTGGAACCTTCCACCCTTGGTTTGCCTTTGGAAGGTCCATTGAAAAAGAGAATATGTTTTTTCTGTGTGTCTGTCCATTTCTGAAATTCTGAAGCATCTAACCTGATCTTCCAAGACTGATCGTGTCATGGCTTCTGAAATATGACATTGGACTGAAGGGTGTCTCTTGAAAGAGTATCTTTAAACTATATTTTCTCCTTTACTTCAAGTGATATGATTGCATTGTCAAGGTTCCTTTTTTATAAAATTACTTCATTCAGAAGGATGCTTTCCTGATCTACAACATGCCTAGGGGAGGTTTGTTTTAAACAAAAGGCACCTTTATTTTCGGCAAGCCAAAATTTCCAGCAAAAATATTTGGGTAATTCCATTCAAACTATTTTAAGCATAGGATTTCAGAGTAAAGATCCGCAATAATAATGCATCCAATCAACAAACATGTCTTTCTAGCTTTGTGGATGCATTACTGGAGTTCCCAATTTAGCCAAGGAAACCTTGCATGTATGGTTAGTGGATTTGCAATGCAGAAGCAATGAGAAGACGATTTCTCTACTGAAATACGGAGGGGAAATATTGATGGCCATATTATTTCTAGCTTTTGTGAATTATTTCATATTTGTTGTTAGCAATTTCCCATGTACAAGAGTCTATCAAAACATTTGACCTTTTGGTAATCCATTTGAGTGCTAGATATATTTCCACATTGATGATATAAGCAGTTGATGGAGGCTTCTGCAATTTGATATCCTTTTTTTATTGAATAAGAGACAACAATTGGTCACCATCATATGTTATCCTCGGTCGATAAATTGATAGATGTTTCTCCTTGCAGAGTGGGGAACATCTGATGGACTTGAGATGTAATTTGAGCAGGAAGAGACAATTGTCTCCATCCTTTCCATATTCCTAAAGTATCCCAATTCGACATGTCAGAAAAGGTGTTTATATCACATCCAATAAGCCATTCTTTTACATTAGATAAAGAAGGTAAAGAAGATAATGGATCTCTTCCCATAATGTTTTACTCCCATATATTATGGATTTTCCATTTCCCGGTACCCATTATAAATGATATTGAATTAGATATGCCAATGCCTCCATAAATTCCAAAGTGAGGATCCCTTACTGTCCATGTTTAGACGATCTAGAGTCCCAGTGTTACAAACATTGTCAATATATCGGCAACATCGCAATATATCATGATGTTAACTCACTGGAAATATATTAACAATATATCGCCTTGATATTTTCCCCGATTTTTTGGCAATTTTTTCCTGATTTTATCGCGATATTTGCCTATTTTGTCATGATGTTTGGCGATTTTATGGAGATATTTGCCAATTTTTTCAAATATATGTGATTTTTTGCATTTTTTATTTTGTCGATATATTGTCGATGATTGCCGGCATTTTTGCCAATAAATCCAATAATTTCTTTTTGGACCCTTGGTGATATATTCGTCGACATGATATTTGTAACACGGATTGAAATAAAAACACTCACACTTAAATATCCAAACTATCATCAAATCCTTCATGTGGACTATGAGGTCAGGAAGTTATCCTAATTCCATTGCTAACTTGGAGCAGTTATTAGCACATAAGGTTGTTGTAAAGGAGGATGATCCATCATAACCACAAGGTGTTAAGGAACACCTTCCTATTTGTGATAATAAAAGTGAATTAGATAAGATTGAAGCACTATGTTTTTTTTAACAAGCTATGTAATAGTCATCCAATAGGAATATGAATTATGAACTGAATGTTGCATTCTATTTTCAACACCTTCCTGTCTATTAGGTGTTAGTCAATTTCTCTGTTGTTGGATTCCTCACTATTTCTTGTCAGACAATGGAAAATTGATTCCTCGATTGGAAATATATCCCATCCTTTTACCAGTAGAACTTAGGATGATTGAAACCTGATTTTTATGTTTTGGAACAACAAAAATTCACCACATATATAGATCCAAGCACAAGTATTTTAAATATTACTTGGTTGTATACTAATGCTTCTCAAAAAACTATGATTGACATGCCATATTCACCTAAGTTGCCAGGAAACTTGGGTACAGGGATGGGGATATTCACCTTGTTCCCCCTCCTCTAGTCCATGATGACTTAACTGATTATCATGTGTTTTTCCCTCCACATGTCAACATCTACAAGGCCCATTGTTACTTAAATATTCTTCTCTATTTTTTACATGGACTAGGCTAAGGGAATCAGGGTATATGGTTCACTTGCACATATCTTACATTTTAGACTTGGACTCTATTGAGTACATTGTTACACAGTGTTTTGTCTCCCTCTTGATGCATCCTGATCTTATAGGTACATTTCCATACTATCCCTCTACATCCATCACTATATAATATGAATGCATGGGATTCCCCCCTCATTCAACACCTACTTTTTGATGATGTGTAGGATGCGGATTATTGTTTTGTTGTGTCTAGGTTTATGTTATTGTCTACTTTTCTCATACAATAGTTTAACTTCTTTTATCTTATGCTTTACTTATAGGAATTGCTTTGGAATTCTTGTAGTTTTTCACTATTGATTCTACATTTTAGTCCAATTGACCAACCTTTTGGCCATTTGTCATTTGTGGACATTTATAAATATTATCTTATCTTTTATGTATAAATATTGATCAACTTGTTTCCTATAAGAAAATTGACCTATAATCCTCAAATACCTTAGGGTTTTTCTTCTTTGGAATAAGTGTTATAAAATAACAATTTAATGAATCTAGGTACTTTCCTGGAATTCCTTGATTCCTCTAATACCCTTAGTCAATATTCTTCCATCATCTCATAAAAATCCAAATAGAATTCCATTGTTCATCCATTTGGACCTAGAATTTTTTACTTTTGAAAGATTACAACACTGGTTTTAATTCCTCTTTGGATACTTCTCCAATGATGTATTGATTTTGATACTGATTAATGAACCTTGGAAAGTATCTTCTGAAAGTGGGTACCCCATTTTACACAATATCTAGAAATCTTTTGATCTTAATCCCATCATCGTTTCTCATTTCCCATATATTATTGATATTTTTTACGTGTTTTGCATAGTTCTACAGGAATTTTAAGTCCTTGTCCCCTTCTCCTAACCAGATTTTCCTACTTCGATGAGGTTGACAATGTTTTTATCCCAAGGAAAAAATCTGTATAGTTGACATTTTAGTGAGAAGAAAGTATATATAGACTATGCATTATCAACTTTCAATGTTTTTTTACTTAAAAACCTGCCACTGTTATTTTCAATAAAATCTACCAATAAACCTCCATAGACATACTTATACCCTACTAGGTATTAAATAAATGTTCCCCATAGTTTCAAATAGACTCGACTTGAACATAATACATTCATCCATAAATTTCAGTGTAAACTAAAGAAAGACCAGTACATGGGTGTTATCAAGAACTGCCACCAAAATAGGGGTCAAAGAGACTCCAGTTTCTTTATGTCTATGTTTCTTGACTTGGAAACCTTCCATTGTTCTATTCAATAAAAATTAGTATTTACTAATAAACCTTTATAGACAGACTTATAACCTATCGGGGACTACATAAAGGTTCCCCATAATCTCAAACAGACTAGACTTTGACATATTACATTCACCCAAAAATTCCAATTTAAACTGAAGAAAGACCAAGACATAGGGGCTATCAGGAACCGCCACCAAAATAGGGGTCAAAGAGACCCAAAGAACTATAGCTATCTTTTCAAACATGAGGTTCACACCCATGTATTCTTGAATCATCATGGATCCCTCCTGCAAAGAGAGAACAACTTTTGAAAGAGAGTCAACTTTAGAGTTGAAAATAATTTATATTTGAGTGAAAGATATTAAATCAAAATCAGTCATTATCTCTAGGATTCTATTACTTATAGGAGCCAAAGCAATGTTGGAAGATCTGACTTTTGTTCTTTTCCCACTGAATAATCAGCTTAGATTCTACCAACACTTGAATTTTCCTAATCCCTCTTTGTTTGCAACTGTTTTGAGAAGAATCCACAAAGGAACAAGTTCATCCCTATTGTTTATGTGCATGACAATGTTATGAATGCTTGATGATTAAATTGTTGACAATAATGTACAATGATTTTTTATAAACCCACATTTGACAATGGAACAAGTGCTCTGGTTCTTCCTTAAATTTAGTAGTGCTTGATGACTATGCTGAGTCAGTGTGTTGATGTTCCTAGACTAACATGTATTGATGGAATTCAATTTTTTTATTTGAATATGAAATTTAAAATACAAATCATTTAAAATAGAAATTAAAATGAGATTTCCAAAATACAAAGAGGGTTTAAAAATGCAAAAAATTAAGGTTTTTGTTGGCGAAAAAGGAAATATTGGAGTCGTTTTCTTTTCATGAGGAGGGCACACTAATATTTAAAATCATAGGATTAGAGGGTTGCGCTACAGAATTCCCATATGGATAAAAAAACTAAAACTAGAAAGTGTGCAAGGAAAATAACTTCTGCGATGTCAATTTTCATAATTAACTCTAGGTTTGTTTGCCTAAATGTTTCCTAGATCTAGTAGCTACTGATTTGGAAAAACTAGACTAGGAAATCCTAAAACAAAAATAATACAAAGAGAGAGAGAGAAATTTTACACCTATGGGTCTTGATGATCCAAATATAAAGATCTTGGCAATGAATCTTTCATCTAAAGTATGATGTTTGTATTCATTTTACATTAAAAAAATTTCTCCTGCAATATCAATTATTATAGTCTAGACCTTTGGCTAGTGATCCTATGTCAATCCTTCTTCTCATGATCCAATTTAAAACATGGATTTGATAGCATATCTCTATTATTGTACTATAAATCCTTTTTTTTGAGAGAATCCATGGTTTTGTAATCATAAACTAGTAATTATTTTCAAATCCTAATGCAAATGCCTTGTAGATTAATGATATTGGGATTGTGAAGATGAGATAGCATACTTATTTTGTTGCAAATATTCCTAGAATTTCCCTCATCAATGAGATTAACAATCATACATGTTCTCTTAGGAAGGATGTATTTCCACACCATATATGAAGTAGATAAACTAACAATTATGAGACTCAAATCTGAAGCAAACTTATGTAGTTCTTTGTACGGGTATTGTTTGATACATGTTTCCAATATAAACAATTTTTTTTTGTCAACACCCCATGGTTTGAACAAGAACCAACCACTAAATGATCTCTAAGTTAGTGGAAAATCTAGTGTATTTATGTTTACTCTTCCATGTTCATCAAAACTAGTGACCTATGGAAAATATCCATCCAATTCTCTTAAAATAATCCTTTGTTCTTTGTTAGTTACCCTCTCATATGAAAAGAATGCTATGTTTCCATCAAAGCATTTGTTGATCAAATTTCTGTCTAATTCTATACCAACTTAAATGAATTACTTTAAGTTGGGTTGACTTGTAGGATTAGTGTCCCAACATTTACCAATATACTCAATCAGTATGGAGAGAAAAGATGAAGGGAAAATGGGCACCATTCCATGCTTCATAATCTCATGCACCTTGTTGTTTCCAAGATTGAATTCCTCAAAGTGTTGTTTTCTAGTTTGAATCAAATAGAAAATTATCCCAACATTGTAGACATGTACTTTGTATATTATGATCTTCAAGATCCCTCCATAGACTTAACTTTACACTTTAAAAACTTTTGTCTTTGAAATATTTTACACCAATAGGATCTATAAGCACATTCATTGGATTGAGATTGAGATGCATTTTCCTCCAACCATGTAGATAATCCATCCCTTTGGATATATCTAAGATGATATCAATGCCAACATAGATTGGAATTGGCAAACGTGACCTACAATTGAGTAATCTAACTAGATTCAAACTCACCATCTCTATAATGAGATAGTATTAATCAACACCATGTAGGCCTATTCCATAACTTGCATAAGAAATGGGCTCTACAAATTTGATTCTTCCATGGATTTAATCTTAACAAATTCACATGAGATATGATCTCCTTCATACCCACCTTGATTCCAAGCCATTACCCCTCATATATTTTACCACTTAGATTCATATTTTTTTTGCCTCAATTCTCAAGGATTGATCTCTAACAACTTGGTGAATATAATTTTGCAAGATTTTTTTGCTAAGAACTTGGTGAAGTGAGACTTGTTTTTATCTTCATTGCAACTTTAAAATTGTCAATGCCATCACTTACAAGGATTGATTCTTCCCTACATTAAGAAACATGTTTGGTATTAATACTCTTGTAACATGCTACCACTGTGGTACAAAAAATGGAGTTCTTAGACACAAATGCATGGAAGCGGTTATCACATTAAGATTCATTAAACTACAACAATATTGTTGACAAAATCCTTGCACTACAACAACAATAGGGATCATGACTCCATTAATGAAAATCTTGGTCATCACGACCAATAAAAAATAAGATCTAGGATTCAACATTTTTCTATATAGGATTCATTCCAGAATCCCAAAGTGACACATTTAGAAGTTTGGATCTTGCCTCGACAAAAAATAACCTAGGAGGGATGATGTTATATATGGAAAATAATGCGATTAATTTTTTTTATCTCATGAACTATTTTTCACAAAATTGTAATTGTCATGTCAAATATCTCCCTGAAAATTATAAGTATTGCACACTTTCCTATCAATAGAGGATATGGAATTACTTTGGGAAAATTACTTGTCATATTAAATTTTTTGGGAAAAATACTTGTCACATTAAAATTTGGGGGAAAAAAACATGTCATGTTAAAACATTAATATAAGAAATTAAGACATTGGAAAATTTAAGGTTTATATGGAATATAAGCACAGTATTTGTATAGAACTTTGTTATAATCTCCATGTTGTTGTGACAAATAGAAGTTGTGCAACAATTTTCCCTTGTCTTTTTTGCAATCGAATGACCCAAGAAGACCAAGTTCTGATTGATTTGAAACTCTCATTTATTTTTGAGCATTTGGGTTGGTTTAGAATGGGGCTAATTCTCTATGTGAAAACCTTCAACATGCATGGAACTTGGATCACGGTGAGTCTGACTATGCTAAAAAAATTGGCCATATTTAGTTTAAATGTATGCTTGAAAATGGGGTTTGATTGCTACACGTTTACTCTATTCTGACACATATTAGAAGGAACCATGGATAGTCATGCACATTTGCAAGGTTTTGTGCAACATAGGTGAAACCCTACATATTTGTAAGGTTTGAAATAGAGTGTGCATAATTCACGGTTTCTTTAAGGTTTTAGGGAGAGTGCATGGTTACATTTACAACGATTTGAGTAGAATGCACAGTGCATGATTCCACTTTCCCTATTCTACCTGCATCTAAGGGAAGGCCATGTGAAGAATCTAATGGGGTTTGTTGTTGCTAGGGAAAATTTTAAGGATCCATAATTGGTGAATTAATCTTACTAATTTTTAAATTTCAAACCATAAAATGTTTGGCGATATTTTTGTAAAAATATTAAAATTTATAAGGATTTCATATAGTTTATGAAATATTTTTGTGGGAGTAAAACACTTTTACCGTGTGGAATTTGGGTGAATATTGTTTTTGGAAAAAAACATAACAAATTAGCCCCTAAAACTTTCCCTACTTCTTGTGAACATTAGAATATGTGTTGTTTGTCATGTCAAAGTCTCTATAATGTAACATTCTGGTCCATATCACATCAATTCCACAAATGGTTCCTTGCCTTTCACATTGTGGATTTTGTTACATTACATTGCCCTTCTTGTCACGTCAAACTTCCCTGCCTACTTTTCACCTCGAGATGGCATGTCAACGAGCCTAGTGTAATGTGATATGAAACACTACTTTGTGACATCAAGGTGATATGATGGCTTAGTAGTGTAACATGTTAGAATGACATGACAAGAAGAGCATAGTAATGTGACACGGTGATAACATAGGGAGGGTAGTATAACATAATAGGAAACACAATGTAGCCTCACAAGATGACATAATGGGGAGCATAACTTAGTAGCATAATGCCATCTCATCACAATCAAACATAATATATTCTATTTAGTCTTAGTTTTTTGGTATAAGGCCTTAAACATAGCATCAACAAATAAAAATGTTCCAAAGAAGGGAAAGTAAACAAAAAATGAGACCAAATACGTTATCTAAAACGTAGTAGCTTCTAGAGATGTATTTTCCTGACATTCTCGTATTGTTAAGAGTGAAATTAGTTTGTACAATAGACAATAGTACACAATGAAACATCATATAGCTAGTTACCTCTGTATGATCACACTCTATGTTCAAACATCAAACAATGTGTTGGACAATTCATAGGTTTAAGCCCAAATTCTTGTTTCTCAATTTGGATCACTCAACAATAGTATAAATGAAATTTAGATCAATGGAAAAATCATTAGGATATAAATCTCTTATCTCCAACTAAATATTGATTCCCAAATGATGAAAGAGATTACTTATCAGAATATATATATATTAATTTTAGTGCCCTCATAAATAAGACTAGAAATCCTTCCTTATATTATAGTTGTTTGTGATCAGTTTTGT
>LPNX010686390.1:163994-234455 GCA_001517045.1 Pseudotsuga menziesii | reverse complement strand
CTTAGGTGGTAACATTCTGGCTCCATCTGGGACACATTCTCTGACTGATCTTCTGTTCAAAGGAGAGGATGTGAGAACTCTGGAATCTATGGGTCCTGCAAGGCAATTAGAGTTTTTTAGTAACATGTATATATAAGAAAAAATTAGCTATAAAAAAAAACTAATGTACATAATTAATCTATAATGTGCAAAAAGGAATATTTTACAAAAACTAATATAGAAAGGAAAATTTTCAACATGGTACAAAAATAACTATAATACAACAATATCTATGATACAACAATATGATATATACAAGTTAGAAATACATGCAGGGAAAGGTTTGGAAATTGGCCCTAAAACCACCGATGCCACTAAAGGCATCAAACTGTCTCAGCGTAAAATAGCTTGAGGAGGAAACCATTCACTAGTAAGCTCAATCTTTCTCCTTCCAAGTCATTTAGATAGAAGGATTTCATTCCTGCTATTTCATTGATGATGTACGGTCCCAACCACAGGTTGTCGAGCTTTCCATGTTTTCCAGGTTTTTCTTGTCATTTGTCCCAACGTAGAACCGTGTCACCTACTGGGAAGGAACTTGGCCGGGTAGACTTATCAAAGGCTCTCTTGACCTTGTCTGAATTTTTGATACTATGGTCAAGAGAGTCTCTTCTGCTCTCATCTAGCTCTATCAACTGGTTTATTCTATTCTAGATGGCCTCTTGATCTGAGCTGAATGTCTGAAGGAGCTGATAGACTGGAAGCTTTATATGGATTGGTAAGGTGACATCAAGGCCATAGACTAGTTCGAAAGGGCTCCTCCCGGTTGAACTTTTCTTAGTGATCCTGCCGGCCCATAATGTAATTTGATTTTGCTATCCCAAGCCTTCTTATTGTTGCCCACAATTTTTTTGATTATGGTCATTAAGTTCTTGTTACTTGATTCTGCTAGACCATTTCCTTGGGGATAGTAATTAGATGAATGAGATAGGATAATGCCATACTTGAAACAGAAAGATGACATCTCAGAAGAGACAAAGCATGGGCCATTATCCATGATTATTCTAGCTGGCACACCGAATCTTGTGATAATCTTATCTTCCAAGAAATCCATGACTACAGCATCGGTTTCCTTCTTGATAGGTATTGCCTCTACCCACATGGTAAAATAATCCGTGGCGGTAAGAATCCAAAAGTAACCATTGCTTGAGTTATCCTTAAACTTACCGATGAAGTCAAGCCCCCACTGCTGAAAAGAGGCTTGGACTACTATTGGATTTAGAGGCAAGGATTTCATTTGTTGCTTTCCGGTGAATAACTAACACTGGGGGCAAACTCTGACAGCCTTGTGCACATCTGAAAATAGGTTTGGCCAATAGTAGCCTACTCTAAGGATTTTGTGGGCGGTTGTTTTTGCTGCAAAATGTCCACCACAAAATCCTGAATGGAACTCAACCATGAATTTCTTGGACTCAGGTTCATCGACACATCTAAGTATTAAACCATCGAGGTTTCTGCAACCCAAACCATCTTTGGTCAAACAATACTTAGTTTCCTTTATCGTTAATGCCCTTCTTTTATGGCCAAGTAAGTGATCGGGGCATGTAAGGTTGCAAAGGAAAAATATGATGTTGGTGTACCAGGGGTGTTGTTCTAATCTCTAAAGCTCGTCTGATACCCTTTGCTCTGAATTGTTGCTCTGGCATATTATTCCTATATCCTTTTCATTTCCTTGGGTCAATAGCTTTGCAAGAACCCGTCCCTTAATTAATTTATTAGGTTTTATCTCGAAATCATATTCTTGAATCTTTGAAACCCACTTACCCATGATTCCTAGACAATCCTGCTGGGACATGATATCTTTAACAGCTGCATGGAGTACATATCCAATGATTTTGGAGTAACCTATATAAGTTCTAAAATGTTTAAGGGACTTGACAAGAGCATAGGCCTGTTTCTCCATCGTGGTATACTTCAATTCTGAATTTTTTAAGGCTCTGCTCATAAAGGCTATGGGTAGCTCTTGTCCCTCCTTATTCTTTTGAAGTAAAACGCCGCCAATGGTGTCTTATGAGGAAAAGGAGAATATTTAGAATTATTTGGAATAATCTGGGCTAGTCAAGACTAGGGACATGGATATGGCATTTTTGATGGACTTGAATGCAACTTTCCCTTCATCTGTTCACTCAAACTTAGCATCTTTCTTTAATAGCTTTTGTAGAGGTTTCATTAATTCTGCTAAGTTTGGGCTGAATCTTCTTATGAAATTGATTTGACCATTAAAGGAATAGAAAGCTTTTAGATTGTGTGGAAAGGGGACTTTCTTAATAGCTTCAACTCTCTCAGGATCAACCTTGAAAACATCTTTAGAAATGATGTGCCCCAACAACTTGCCTTCATCAACTCCAAATATTGACTTGGCGGGATTCAAGGAAATACCATATTTTCGACATCTTATAAAAACCTGCCTAAGATGACTTATCTAGTCAGATCTTTCTTTTGAAAAAACAGTTAAGTCATCCTGATATATTTCAATTGTTTTTCCTATAACTTCTTTGAAGGAAAAATCCATGGCTCTTTGGAAGGTGGCACCAGCATTCAATAAGCCAAAAGGAATTCTCACAAATTTATAGGTACCCCAAGGTGTGGTGAATGTAGTCTTATGTTTATCTTCTTTATTTACCAACACCTGGTTATAACCGGAAAAGCCATCCAACATGGACATCATTCTTGATCCTGTTACTCTTTGAAGCAAAGTTTCCATGTTGGGTAATGGGTAATTATCTTTGAGGCATGATGTATTCAGATTTCTAAAATCTATACATATTCTAATTGACCCATTCTTCTTTCTAACAACAACTAAGTTGGAGCACCAAGATGAGAGCCTTGTAGGTGCTATGATCCCTGCTGCTAGCATCTTCTGAAGTTCCTTATGCACAATGGGGGCCAACTTAGGATTTATTCACCTAAGTTTTTGTCAGAAAGGTTTGGCCTCCTTAGCTTCTTCTGTGAGGGGAATAGTGTGTTGAAACACATCCTTCCTATAGTCTTTAAGCTCATCATAACTAAAGGCCAACACATCTCTATACTCCTTCATTAGGTTGATCAAGTTGTTCCTTTCCTTTTCCGAAGTACCTTTCCCAATTTTTATTAACTTGGGATCCTTGTCAGTTCCTATGTTTATTTCCATATAATTCCCAGTTTTTATTTCTTCTTTTGTTTTTTATGATGATCCTGATGATCAAAAATATTGTCGAAAGCTATAAGGCTACTCGGGATGTGATTCCTTTCATTATCCTCGCACTCCTGATACTCTTTACCTTCCTGCTGATAACTGATCTTGCAACCCTCAAACTCTTGTAGATTGTGGATGAATCTCAAGAGTTGCTCATCATATTTGAACACTTTCCAGTGGTCTATATTATCTGGAATTGAAGGTCTGAAATTTCTTTCCATCTTTCCATTCCCATTAATCATTTCATCTGATGGCTGGAGGGTGGATGATGCTACTGCTAATTTATCTGCCAACCCATTCATTTCCCTATGGAGCTTTTGAATGTTAAGTGCATCAAACCATTCCATAGTGTCCCATGTGGAATTTCTATACTTTCTTAGTCTATCATTTTTGCATTGATACTGATTCTTAATCTAGAGGACAACTAAGTCTGAATCACCCTTTATGTTAAACATCTTTATCCCCATATCTTTAGCAGTTTCTAACCCTAGGAGCATTGCCTCATACTCGGCTACATTGTTTGATGCTTCAAACTCTAACCTGAACGAAAAGTTGTAGATTTTATCTGAAGGAGAGATTATCACGATGCCCGCACCCTTTCGGGTTTTGAAATAAGCCCCGTCAAAGTACATTTGCCAAACTTCATCGATCTTTTGATTTTTAATGTTTTCCTTAATGGGGGCCATGAAATTTGACAAAATAGCATAGTTTCCAAAATTATCAGTGAAATGAACAAATTCATTTTCGGGCTTCTTAGGGTTTTCTACATGCTGTTTCCTCAGCTTTTCTCTGTGGAGAATCACCCTAGTGTTCTTTGATGCAGGTATAGTAGCATATGTCCAATCCATTTGAATGTGCCCACCAAGAGTTGCAGCCCATTTTCTGTATAACAACATACCCCAATTATCTGGGACATCTATCACCACCACATCCATTAACATGTCGATATCAGGATACTTAGCCAACTTAACTTGTAAATTTAATATTATCCCTACCACTTCAAATTCTCTTGCATCCATGGCACAAGCATTGTGGTAGGGTCCGGTGACCCTTAGATTTAGATGCTCCATTACTTTTCTTGTCATGACCTTTGATGAAGCACCTGAATCTAACATACAGTTATGAAGGAGAATTTTATCAACTAAGAGGGAGACATAAAAAGGTGGGTGATCTTCTCTTCTCGGATCAACAGTGTTGAGGACTATGGCCATATCTATGGGTTCAATATGTTCAGCTTCAAATATAGCATTTTTATTAAGAAGAGGATCCTCTTCGATAATACTATGAGCTTTACTTTGACTATCCTCTAAGGATTTCAACAAATTTTCTTTTTGACTGGGAATTTTAAGGACATCAGTTGCATAAACATGAATCTTAGCACTACTTATCCATTCTCCCATATCAATATTTGACTCAGGGACAATAGGAGGATCTGGGAGGGGAGGAGTGGTTACCTTTGGCTTGTACTGTTTAGACGGTGACGGCTTCTCTCTTTTTTGATACACAGCTCCCTTGAACCTGGCCTCCTTCATTTCCTTAATTGCTTCTAGAGAAGGAATTACACCATAAAAGTTAGAAAGGAGATCCTTCTCAAAACCGTAATCCGTGGCCTGCTGCCAATGCTGGTTTGGTAAAGGATAGGTTCGGCCTACCATGTACACATGATCAGACTCGCCTGATGTTGTTTCTTGATTACTGACCTCCGCTATTCCATGTTCTATAACTTGGTTTGCTATATAGCAAGTGTCTTTTCGGTGGAATTGATCACAAGGTCTACACCATTGAATGAATTCATCTACCAAGTTAGTTGAGTCTAACTGGTTTGGAATCCTAGGTTCATGTTGACGAGCCTTCTTCTGATACACCTGATTCTATTTTGGCTGAAAGTTCCTAGGTCCATTTATTCTTTCTAGTGTGATTATTTTGTTCTGAATATTATTCAATTGCACAGATTGGTTTTCCATGAGTTGGTTCTGACTAGTCATCATTTTTTCAAACATGCTAGTTACCTTTTCCATGGGGTCTTTAGAGGTAGCCTTTCCTCTAATTCGACGGCATTTCCCTTATATTTGTTGTGTGAAGTGTTTCCTCTAGTGTAACCTAGAATATTGGATTTGCCCGAAGACTGCATATTCTTTTCTATTTTCTCGGCCAAATCCTGAGCAGTTTTTAGATCGGTCGGATATTTGTCCCTTAATTGGTACCTCAAATCACCAGTGAAAGCTTCAATGTAAGATATGAGGATGGAGGCATCCCTTGGCTTGATTTCTCTAGGGAGGTATGCAACCACACATCTGAACTTAGTATTAAATTCATCAATGGTTTCATTTTCCATCTTCTTTATATTATGAAGGGCAACAAGCAAATGTCTTGGTTCTTTCTTTTCCCCCCATTTCTTTTTAAAACCTTCCAGGAACTCATTAAGGGTTTTATATGAATCATCACCAAGGTCTCTATACCATTCCACGGCATCATCCTCTAAGGATAAAGCAAAGAGATTCATTTTGACATCTTCATGGTCAAAGGCAGCACTATTGCAGTAATTGACCAGGTGCTTTTCAAACTTTCAGAGGTGAGTCTTGGCAGTGGTGGCATTATTTCCCTCGAATATGGGGAGCTTCTTGATAGCATCATTCGCAATGTCATGAGGAGCACCTTCTATCTGAGAAAAGTCAAGGGGTTTGTAAAATTTCGTCATTTCTTGATATTGGAAGGTATGACTCTCTACAAATATGTGATGGATCTCTGACAGGGATTGGTCTCCTAAATATTCAAGGTTTCTAGGTGAAGTCTGCCTATTCAATATTTCCCTAATAAACCTTTCAAGATCAGGGAGAGGATTGAATAATTGTCGGTGGTTTCTTCGGGTAGAAATTCTTGAAGGGATGTTAGACAGTGGAGTCGCCAGATGGATCGAGTTTTAATTTTTATGTTTTTTAAAGACTAGATCAATCAAAAGTTAAGCTAATTCGTACTCGGGAATAAAAATATTTATCCCAAAGTTATTGTCTCCTTTCACACACCTGGGTCACGTGGCAGAAATCTTCAAGCCACTCGGTGTGTCCTTGGGGGCAAGTCTCAAGTCAAGGCTGTCACCTTGTTCTTGACTCCTTCGTTTAGGCTCAACTCCTAATGAATCCAAGAGGGGTAGAGCCTATTAAGTTACTAAGGATAATTACTTAGTGTTGTGATGTTAAACTAAATGAGTTACTTAGGAGTTTGAAAATTAACTATAAACAATCAAACATGACAAGATATGAAAATAAACACACGAAAGCACAATGCTGAGACACAATGTATATATAAAACAAGAAAATAAACAGTGCCTTAGAATGGAGTCAGAAAATAGAAACAATGTACTTGCATTTGCTTGGAGTGAGTGTTTTGTGATTGCCTTTTGGTATGTTTTAAGTTAAAAATGAAGTGTGAGTTGATTAAAATTAGGCGAACGGGGGACTCCAGATATACCCGAGAGTACTTCGAGTATGTCCAAAACTAAACCTTCACGGCTACCCGCAAGGAATATGTGGGCTGAAATGGAGTCTCTAGGGCTATTGTTCATAACGCACCAATTATGGTGTGACAGAGATCAGTGCCCTAAGGTCACTTTTCAGAAGTTCCCGCTTCCTTTGGGTATTTTGCCACCGTAAAGGTTTGATCTAGGTGTTGGATTTTCACCTGATGGTTTGTCAGTTGGGGAGAGGGGGTCCTAATTATACTAGTCACCCAAGTACTTTTGATATAGCTTGACTGATCGGATGAACCACAGCCAAGTGCAGAGCATACACACTGGAGTCTTGTCAATTTTAGTAAGTTTTAAACTGGTTGTTCTTGTTAAAAAGAAAACCCTCCAGGAACCTCTTTCGATCCAAGTGGATCTCAATCAGGAAATCGAGGAGGGGTTAATTTTATAATTGCTGATAAATAAATGATGAAAAATAAAACAAATCCAGAATTCTATTTTTCTAATTAGTCCTACCACGAATCTCTTTCCCCTTTCAGGTCATTCGGGAAATCGTGGGGTAAGTATTATGATTACTTTGAAAAAACAAAAAGTGCAATAAGAAATTAATAATAAAATCAAGTATACTACCTTGAAAATTAGATCAATGCTAGTTTAAAAAATAAATAAGCAGAAAGCGACGAAAAGGACACCGACGCAAATCCTACTAGGGGGCATGGGGAATGAGCTCAAAAGAGCCTATTCCAAAAATAATTTTATTTATTATTCGTTACAATATCAGCGAGATGAAATATCAGAAAATTCTTGGTCCTTATACAAGCTGAAACCAAGATCTTACAACTTTGCAAAAATCTTAAGATTTTAGTGAAAAGGGAGAACACTGGGGGGATTTGAACGCTCCTGAGACCACTTCGGACAGCAGATTCCTTTATTTTTTGTCATAACTGCTAAAATACAGAGATCATGTTAGAATAAAATACACCCAAAATCACTTTAAGAGTACCTTTGCATCAGCCTACCTTATCTCAAGAAAATGAAGTTAAAACTAGCTAAACAGGCGAAAAAGGTACCAAGGAAAGCAAGCTTTCCTTGCGATATTGGCTTGCTGTTTGTGCAGCCAATGAAATATGCACTGATATTTCAGAATATTAAATTTTATAACAGCGAAAGGAAATTTAATGCACGGGATCTACAATTTTTCTTTAAATTTTCATGCAAAAAGACGATTTCCCTAAAGCTAGATCTAGAATGCTTATGAACTTTTTTAAGTGCAAGATCTAGACTATAGGCTTTGATAAGATAGATCTATGTTGAAATTAATTTTAATATGATAGATCTAAGCAAAATAAAAGCTACGAATAGAGTAACCGGGTAAAAAATGTTGATTTTTTATAGAAATGAGAAGAAGAGGAGAGAAGGTCTGATCATTGCTTGAATGGAGCAAGCTGAAAGGAGGCCCTTTTGTGGAGTGCTGAGGGACAGAGTCTTGATATTATTGGATAGGAATGGTGTCAATATAGATCCACACCTTCATCCAATCGGGAACCTGCAACTAAACAACACAATCCTGCACACACCTTGTGAGATCTTGATATAGATGTATAAAGCAACAAAAATGAAAGATCATGCCAAAATAACCTTATTTAAGAATATAACTGAAATTTTTAAGCATACATCATATGGATAAAAAAGATCAAGCAATATAGCTTTCCTAGTTTACCCCTTACTAGATTCAGCTGAATCCTTGAAGCCAGAACACATAAGCAACACAAAATTTGGCAAGAAATTGCAGCTACCACATCAGCAGCATAACACTAAGAATCCACACATACACATGCATTACACAGTATAGCCTCCAAAGCTTCTTTATTCCCAAATGATGATCAAATACAGAGTTACAATGGCAATCCCTTCAGTCCAGCTCTAACTATCTTGCAAGAGGGAGCCTCAAGCAACATATATACAAATTACAGGCCATCCAGCCCAGGGGGGGCACAATTCCTCATGGAATCAAGTGAAATCAACTGATGGAGAGTTCATCAATGCAGAAATGAAGCTGAACTGAGCCTGCTTGTCAACTGGGGGCTTGATTGAGCTAACACATCAACCCATACACCGACACATCAGTCCACAGAGCATCCAGGAGAGTCCACACGTGTGGAGGAGAGAGAGAGGGCACAATTCCCCATGAAGACAGCTGTAGATCAACTTTGGATCTGATTTGATCCCCTCCTTCAGTCAAGGATTTGTCAGATCCAATCAATCTACTTCAGATCTGACTAATTTCATTCAAATCGGATGAGAATCCACTGATTTATGATTTTGGATTTGCTCCATTATTCATCAATTTATTAATTAAAATAATCAATAATTGATTTTTGGGGCTTTTTGAGCTGAGTTATGGAAAATCACTCAAAACTTAGGAAATAGTGGGTCCATGGGTTTACATGGTGCTCTTAGCTTGAGAATGAGCACCTACATGACTGAAACTGACTATTTGGCCCACTTTTATTACAAAATCAAATTTTCCAATTAAACTATTAAAAAATAGCCTAATTTTTGGAAAAATTAATCTTTAATAAAAAACACTGAAAAACTACAAAATTGAAAAATTGAAAAACACCTAGGGCGACTTAGACATGTTCATATGACTCGATAATGATGTCTAGCATGTTTATACATTGACACATAGACTCTAATAACCTCAATAGGCCTAAATGCCAAGCTGACCACCCCAACTTTGGCGGTATGGAGTGAAAAACTTAGAAATTATCAGTTGTTTGTTCAACCACCAATAATAACCAAGGGAAAAAACACCCTGGGCTGATCGGATTGACAAATAAATCCTAAGAGACCGAGTATTTTATAGACACTATCATGCTAGAACATTTATTACAACTCCCCAATGGGGTATGAACATGTGATATGATACAACAAGCACTTCCCAGAAGTACTTCCAAAGGTCTTTTGAAGTCCGAACAAGTTAACCCTGTTCGGTTCACCAAGCTCACTTGATAAAAAACCACTAAGTACAACTTAGGTGGTAACATTCTGGCTCCATCTGGGACACATTCTATGACTGATCTTCTATTCAAAGGAGAGGATGTGAGAACTCTGGAATCTATGGGTCCTGCAAGGCAATTAGAGTTTGTTAGTAACATGTATATATAAGAAAAAATTAGCTATAAAAACAAACTAATGTACATAATTAATCTATAATGTGCAAAAAGGAATATTTTACAAAAACTAATATATAAAGGAAAATTTTCAACATGGTACAAAAATAACTATAATTCAACAATATCTATGATAGAACAATATGATATATACAATTTAGAAATACATGTAGGGCAAGGTTTACAAATTGACCCTAAAACCACCGATGCCACTAAAGGCATCAAACTATCTTGGTGTAAAATAGCTTGAGGAGGAAACCATTCACTAGTAAGCTCAATATTTCTCCTTCCAAGTCGTTTAGATAGAAGGAGTTCGTTCCTGCTATTTCATCAATGATGTATGGTCCCAACCACAGGTTGTTGAGCTTTCCATGTTTTCTAGGTTTTTCCCTTTGTTTGTCCCAACGTAGAACCGTGTCACCTACTTGGAAGGAACCTCGCCGGGTAAACTTATCAAAGGCTCTCTTGACCTTGTCTGAATTTTTGATACTATGGTCAAGAGAGTCTCTTCTGCTCTCATCTAGCTCGATCAACAGGTTTATTCTATTCTGGATGGCCTCTTGATCTAAGCTGAATGTCTAAAGGAGCTGATAGAATGGAAGCTTTAGATGGACTGGTAAGGTGACATCAAGGCCATAGACTAGTTCAGAAGCGCTCCTCCCGGTTGAACTTTTCTTAGTGATCCTATCGGCCCATAATGCTAATTTGATTTTGCTATCCCAAGCCTTCTTATTGTCGCCCACAATTTTTTTTATTATGGTCATTAAGTTCTTGTTACTTGATTCTCCTAGACCATTTCCTTGGGGATAGTAATTAGATGAGTGAGATAGGATAATGCCGTACTTGAAACATAAAGACAACATCTTGGAAGAGACAAATCATGGGCCATTATCCGTGATTATTCTATTTGGCACACCGAATCTTGTGATAATCTTATCTTCCAAGAAATCCATGACTATAGCATCGGTTTCCTTCTTGGTGGGTATTGCCTCTTCCCACTTGGTAAAATAATCCTTGGTGGTAACAATCCAAGAGTAACCATTGCTTGAGTTATCCTTGAACTTACCGATGAAGTCAAGCCCCCACTGCTGAAAAGGGGCTTGGACTACTATTGGATTTAGAGTCAAGGCTTTCATTTCTTGCTTTCCAGTGAATAACTGACACTGGGGGCAAACTCTGACAGCCCTTCGCACATCTAGAAATAGGTTTGGCCAATAGTAGCCTGCTCTAAGGATTTTGTGGGAGGTTGTTTTTGCTGCAAAATGTCCACCACAAAATCTTGAATGGAACTCAACCATGAGTTTCTTGGACTCAGGTTCATCAACACATCTAAGTATTAAACCATCAAGGTTTCTCCAACCCAAACCATATTTGGTCAAACAATACTTAGCTGCCTTTAACCTTAATGCCCTTCTTTTATGGCCAAGTAAATGATCGGGGCATGTAAGGTTGCGGGGGAAAAATATGATGTCGGTGTACCAGGGGTGCTGTTCTAATCTCTGAAGCTCGTCTGATACCCTTTTCTCTGAATTGCTGCTCTGGCAGATTATTCCTAAAGCCTTTTTATTTCCTTGGGTCAACATCTTTGGAAGACCCTGTCCCTTAATTAATTTATTAGGTTTTATCTCCAAATCATATTCTTGAATCTTTGAAACCCACTTACCCCTGATTCCTAGACAATCCTGCTGGGACATGATATCTTTAACGGCTACATGGGGTACATATCCAATGATTTTGGAGTAACCTATATAAGTTCTGAAATGTTTAAGGGACTTGACAAGAGCATAGGCCTGTTTCTCCATTGTGGTATACTTCAATTCTTAATTTTGTAAGGCTCTGGGTAGCTCTTGTCCCTCCTTATTCTTTTGAAGTAAAACGACGGCAATGGTGTCTTCTGAGGCAAAGGAGAATATCTGGAATTATTTGGAATAATCTGGGCTAGTCAAGACTGGGGACATGGATATGGCATTTTTGATGGACTTGAATGCAACTTTCCCTTGATCCGTCCACTCAAACTTAGCATCTTTCTTTAATAGCTTTTGTAGAGGTTTCAATAATTCTGATAAGTTTGGGATGAATCTTCTTATGAAATTGATTTGACCACTAAAGGACTGGAGAGCTTTTAGATTGTGAGGCAAGGGGACTTTCTTAATAGATTCAACTCTCTCAGGATAAACCTTGACACTTTAGAAATGATGTGCCCCAACAACTTGCCTTCATCAACTCCAAAAATAGACTTGGAGGGAGTCAAGGAAATACCATATTTCTGAATTCTTATAAAAACCTACCTCAGATGACTTGTGTGGTCAGATATTTCTTTTGAAAAAAAAGTTAAGTCATCCTGATATATTTCAATTATTTTTCCTATAAGTTCTTTGAAGGCAAAATCCATGGCTCTTTGGAGGGTGGCACCAGCATTCAATAAGCCGAAAGGCATTCTTACAAATTTATAAGTACAACAAGGTGTGGTGAATGTAGTCTTATGTTGATCATCTTTATTTACCAACACCTGGTTATAATCGCAAAAGCCATCCAACATGGAAATCATTCCTGATCCTGTTACTCTTTGAAGCAAAATTTTCATGTCGAGTAATGGGTAATTATCTTTGAGGCATGATGTATTCAGATTTCTAAAATCTATACATATTCTAATTGACCCATTCTTCTTTCTAACAACAACTAAGTTGGAGCACCAAGATGAATGACTTGTAGGTGCTATGATCCCTGCTGCTAGCATCTTCTGAAGTTCCTTCTGCACAATGGGGGCCATCTTAATATTTATTCGCCTAAGTTTTTGTTGGAAAGGTTTGGCCTCCTTAGCTTCTTCTATGAGGGGAATAGTGTGTTGAAACACATCCTCCCTATAGGCTTTAAGCTAAAAATAACTAAAGGCCAACACATCTCTATACTCTTTTATTAGGTTGATCAAGTTGTTCCTTTCCTTTTCCAAAGTACCTTTTCCAATTTTTATTAACTTGGGATCCTTATCAGTTCCTATGTTTATTTCCATATAATTCCTAGTTTTTATTTCTTCTTTTTGTTTTTTATGATGATCCTGACGATCGAAAAGATTCTCGAAAGTTGTAAGGCTACTCAAGATGCGATTCCTTTCATTATCCTCTCATTCCTGATACTCTTTACCTTCCTATTGATAACTGATCTTGCAACCCTCAAACTCTTGTAGATTGTGGATGAATCTCAAGAGTTGCTCATCATATTTGAACACTTTCTAGTGGTCTATATTATCTGGAATTGAAGGTCTGAAATTTATTTCCATCTTTCCATTCCCATTAATCATTTCTTCCGATGGCTGGAGGGTGGATACTGCTACTGCTAATTTATCTGCCAACCCATTCATTTCCCTATGGACCTTTTGAATGTTAAGTGCATCAAACCATTCCATAGTGTCCCATGTGGCATTCCTATACTTTCTTAGTCTGTCATTTTTGCATTGATACTGATTCTTAATCTGGAGGACAACTAAGTCTGAATCACCCTTTATGTTCAACATCTTTATTGCCATATCTTTAGCGGTTTCTAACCCTAGGAGCATTGCCTCATACTCGGCTACATTGTTTGATGCTTCAAACTCTAACCTGAATGCAAAGTTGTATATTTTATCTGAAGGAGAGATGATCACGATGCCCGCACCCTTTCCGATTTTGGAATAATCCCCGCCAAAGTACATTTGCCAAACTTCATCGATATTTTCATTTTTAATGTTTTCCTTAAAGGGGGCCATGAAATTTGACAAAATAGCATAGTTTCCAAAATTATCAGTGAAATGAACAAATTCATTTCTGGGCTTCTTAGGGTTTTCTACATGCTGTTTCCTCAGCTTTTCTCTGTGGAGAATCACCCTAATGTTCTCTGATGCAGGTATAGTAGCATATGCCCAATCCATTTGAATGTGCCCACCAAGAGTTGCGGCCCATTTTATGGATAACAACATACCCCAATTATCTGGGACATCTATCACCACCACATCCATTGACATTTCAATATTAGGATACTTAGCCAACTTAACTTGTAAATCTAAGATTATCCCTACCACTTCAACTTCGCTTGCATCCATGGCACAAACATTGTGGTAGGGTCGGGTGACCCTTAGATTTATCTGCTCCATTACTTTTCTTGTCATGACATTTGATGAAGCACCTGAATCTAACATACAGTTATGAAGGAGAAGTTTATCAACTAAGAGGGAGACATAAAAAGGTGGGTGATCTTCTCTTCTCGGATCAACACTGTTGAGGACTATGGGCATATCTATGGGTTCAATATGTTCAGCTTCAAATATAGCATTATTATTAGGAAGAGGATCCTCTTCGATAATATTATGAGCTTTACTTTGACTATCCTCTAAGGCTTTCAACAACTTTTCTTTTTGACCAGGAATTTTAAGGACATCAGTTGCATAAACATGAATTTTAGCACTACTTATCCATTCTCCCATATCAATATTTGACTCAGGGACAATAGGAGGATATGGGAGGGGAGCAGTGGTTACCTTTGGCTTGTACTGTTTAGATGGTGATGGCTTCTCTCTTCTTTGATACATAGCTCCCTTGAACCTGACCTCCATCATTTCCTTAATTGCTTCCAGAGAAGGAATTACACCATAAAAGTTAGAAAGGAGATCCTTCTCGAAACCGTAATCCGTGGCCTACTGCCAATGCTAGTTTGATAAAGGATAGGTTCGACCTACCATGTACACATGATCAGACTCGCCTGATGTTGTTTCCTAATTACTAACCTCCGCCATTCCATGTTCTATAACTTGGTTTGCTATATAGCAAGTGTCTTCTGGGTGGAATTGATCACAAGGTCTACACCATGGAATGACTTCATCTACCAGGTTAGTTGAGTCTAACTGGTTTGGAATCCTAGGTTCATGTTGAGGAGACTTCTTCTGATACACCTGATTCTAGTTTGGCTGAAAGTTCCTAGGTCCATTTATTCTTTCACTTATGATTATTCTATTCTGGATATTATTCAATTGCACAGATTGGTTTTCCATGAGTTGGTTCTGACTAGTCATCATTTTTTCAAACAGGCTAGTTACCTTTTCCATGGGGTCTTTAGAGGTTGCCTTTTCCTCTAATTCGACAGGATTTCCCTTCTCTTTGTTGTACGAAGTGTTTCCTTTAGTGTAACCTTGAATGTTGGATTTTCCCGAAGACTGGATATTCTTTTCTATTTTCTCGGCCAAATCCTGAGCAGTTTTTAGATTGGTCGGATCTTTGTCCCTTAATTGGTACCTCAAATCACCAGTGAAAGCTTCAATGTAAGATATGAGGATGGAGGCATCCCTTGGCTTTATTTCTGTAGGGAGGTCCACAACCACACGTCTGAAATTAGTATTAAATTCATCAATGGTTTCATTTTCCATCTTCTTTATATTATGAAGGGCAGCAAGCAAATGTCTTGGTTCTTTATTTTCCCCCCATTTCTTCTTAAAACCTTCTAGGAACTCATTAAGGGTTTTATATGAATCATCACCAAGGTCTCTATACCATTCTACAGCATCATCCTCTAAGGATAAAGAAAAGAGCTTCATTTTGACATCTTCATGGTCAGAGGCAGCACTATTGTAGTAACTGACCAGGTGCTTTCCAAACTTTCGGAGGTGAGTCTTGCGAGTGGTGGCATTATTTCCCTCGAATATGGGGAGCTTCTTGATAGAATCATTCAGAATGTCATGAGGAGCACCTGCTATCTGAGAAAATTCAAGGGGTTTGTAAAATTCCGTCATTTCTTGAGATTGGAAGGTATGACTCTCTACAAATATGTGATGGATATTTGAGAGGGATTGGTCTCCTAAATATTCAAGGTTTCTACGAGAAGTCTGCATATTCAATCTTTCCCTAATAAACCTTTCGGGATTAGGGAGAGGATTGAATAATTGTCGGTGGTTTCTTCGGGTAGAAATTCTTGAAGGGATGTTAGACATTGGAGTCGCCAGATGGATCGAGTTTTAATTTTTATGTTTTTTAAAGACTATATCAATCAAAAGTTTTTATCTTTTTAGTTGTTTAAAAAAAAGTTAAGCTAAGTCGTACTCAGGAATAAAAAGATTTATCCCTGGCGATGGCGCCAAAAGGTGTTGCCACCTTTCACACACCCGGGTCACGTGGCAGAAATATTGAAGCCACTCGGTGTGTCCTTGGGGGCAAGTCTCGAGTCAAGGCTGTCACCTTGTTCTTGACTCCTCCGTTTAGGCTCAACTCCTAACAAAGCCAAGGGGGGTAGAGCCTATTAAGTTACTAAGGATAATTACTTAGTGTTGTGATGTCAAACTGAATGAGTTAATTAGGAGTTTGAAAATTAACAATAAACAATCAAAGATGACAAGATATGAAAATAAACGCATGAAAGCACAATGCTGAGACACAATGTATATATAAAACAAGAAAATAACCAGTGCCTTAGAATGGAGTCAAAAAATAGAAAAAATGTACTTGCATGTGCTTGGAGTGAGTGTTTTGTGATTGCCTCTTGGTATGTTTTAAGTTAAAAATGAAGTGTGAGTTATTTAAAATTAGGCGAAGGGGGGACTCCAGATATACCTGAGAGTACTTGGAGTATGTCCAAAACTAAACCTTCAAGGCTACCCGCTAGGAATATGTGGGCTGAAATGGAGTCTTTGGGGCTATTGTTCATAATGCACCCATTAGGGTGTGACAGAGATTGGTGCCCCGAGGTCACTTTTCAGAAGTTCCCGCTTCCTTTGGGTATTTTGCCACCGTAAAGGTTTGATCTAGGTGTTGGATTTTCACCTGATGGTTTGTCAGTTGGGGAGAGTGGGTCCTAATTATACTAGTCACCCAAGTGATTTTGATACAGCTTGACTGATTAGACGAACCGCAGCCAAGTGCAGAGCATACACACTGGAGTCTTGTCAATTTTAGTAAGTTTTAAACTGGGTGTTCTTGTTAAAAAGAAAACCCTCCATGAACCTCTTTCGATCCAAGTGGATCTCAATCAGGGAATCGAGGATGGGTTAATTTTATAATTGCTGATAAATAAATGATGAAAAATAAAACAGATCCACAATTCTACTTTTTAAATTAGTCCTACCACGAATCTCTTTCCCCTTTCGGGTCAATCGGGAAATCGTGGGGTAAGTATTATGATTACTTTGAAAAAAAAGAAAGTGGAATATGAAATTAATAATAAAATAAAGTATAATACCCTGCAAATTAGATCAATGCTAGTTTTAAAAAAAAATAAGCAGAAAGCGACAAAAAGGACACCGACGCAAATCCCCCGAGGGGGGATGGGGAATGGGCTCGAAAGAGCCTATTCCAAAAATAATTTTATTTATTATTGGTTACAATATCAGCGAGCTGAAATATCAGAAAATTCTTGGTCCTTATACATGCTGAATCCAAGATCTTACAACTTTGCAAAAATCTTAAGATTTTAGTGAAAAGGGAGACCCCTGGGGGGATTTGAACGCTCCTGAGGCCACTTCGGACAGCAGATTCCTTTATTTTCTGTCAGACCTGATAAAAGACAGAGAGAATGTTAGAATAAAATATGCCCAAAATCAATTTAACAGTATCTTTGGATCAGCCTGCCTTATCTAAAAAAAAATGAAGTTAAAACTAGCTAAACAGGCGAAAAAGGAAACAAGGAAAGCAAGCTTTCCTTGGGATATTGGCTTGCTGTTTGTGCAGACAATGAAATATGTGCTGATATTTTAGAATATTAAATTTTATAACAGAGAAAGGAAATCTAATGCACGCGATCTACAAGTTTTCTTTAAATTTTCATGCAAAAAGACGATTTCCCTAAAGCTAGATCTAGAATGCTTATGAAAATTTTTTAAGTGCAAGATATAGACTATAGGATTTGATAAGATAGATCTATGTTGGAATTACTTTTAATATGATAGATCTAAGAAAAATCAAAGCTACGAACAGAGTAACCGGGTAAAAAACGTTGATTTTTTATAGAAATGAGAAGAAGAGGAGAGAAGGTTGGATCGTTGCTTGAATGGAGCAAGCTAAACGGAGGCCCTTTTGTGGAGTGCTGAGGGACAGATTCTTGAGCTTATTGGATATAAATGGCATCAATCTAGATCCACACCTTCATCCAATCAGGAACTTGTAACTAAACAACACAAGCCTGCACACACCTCGTGAGATCTGGATATAGATGTATAAAGAAGCAAAAAGGAAAGATCATGCCAAAATAACCTTATTTAAGCATATAACTGAAATTTTTGAGAATACATCATATGGATAAACAATATAGAGAAATCAAGCTTTCCTAGTTTACCCCTTACTAGATTCAGCCAAATCCTTGAAGCCAGAAGACAGAAGCAACACAGAATTTGGCAAGAAATTGCAGCTACCACATGAGCAGCATAACACTAAGAATCCACACATACACATGGACTACACAGTATAGCCTCCAAAGATTCTTTACTCACAAATGATGATCAAATACAGAGTTACAATGGCAATCCCTTCAGTCCAGCTCTAACTAGCTTGGAAGAGGGAGCGTCAAGTAGGATATTTACAAATTACAAGCCATCCACCCCAGGGGGGTGCAATTCCTCATGGAATCAAGTGAAATCAACCAATGGAGAGTTCATCAATGCAGAAATGAAGTTGAACTGAGCCTACTTGTCAACCGAGGGCTTGATTGAGCTGAAACATCAACCCATACACTGACACATCAATCCATAGAGCATCCAGGAGAGTCCACACGTGTGGAGGAGAAAGAGAGGGTTCAATTCCCCATGAAGACAGCTGTAGATCAACTCTGGATCTGATTTGATCCCCTCCTTCAATCAAGGATTTGTCAGACCCAGTCAATCTGCTTCAGATCTGACTGATTTCAATCAAATTGGCTGAGAATCAACTGATTTATGATTTTGGATTTGCTCCATTATTCATCAATTTATTAATTAAAATAATCAATAATTGATTTTTGGGGCTTTCTGACCTGAGTGCTGGAAAATCACTCAAAATTTAGGAAATAGTGGGTCCATGGGTTTAGATGGTGCTCTTAGCTTGAGAATGAGCACCTACATGACTGAAACCAACTATTTGGCCCACTTTTATTACAAAATCAAATTTTCCAATTAAACTATTAAAAAATAGCCTAAGTTTTGGAAAAATTAAATTTTAATAAAAGACACTGAAAAAACTAAAAAATTCAAAAATTGAAAAACACCTAGGGGGACTTAGACATGTTCATATGACTCGATAATGATGTCTAGCATGTTTATACATTGACACATAGACTCTAATAACCTCAATAGGCCTAAATACCAAGCCGACCACCCCAACTTTGGAGGTATAAAGTGAAAAACTCAGAATTTATCATTCGTTTGTTCAACAACGAATAATAACCAAGGGAAAAAACACCCTGGGCTAATTGGATTGACAAGTAAAGTCTAAGAGACCGAGTCTTTTACAGACACTATCATGCTAGAACATTTATTACAACTCCCCCATGGGGTATGAACATGTGATATGATACAACAAGCACTTCCCAGAAGTACTTCCAAAGGTCTTTTGAAGTCCGAACAAGTTAATCCTATCCGGTTCACTAGGCTCACTTGATAAAAAACCACTAAGTACAACTTAGGTGGTAACATTCGGGATCCATCTGGGACACATTCTCTGACTTATCTTCTGTTCAAAGGAGAGGATGTGAGAACTCTGGAATCTATGGGTCCTACAAGGCAATTAGAGTTTGTTAGTAACATGTATATATAAGAAAAAATTAGCTATAAAACAAACTAATGTACATAATTAATCTATAATGTGCAAAAAGGAATATTTTACAAAAAATAATATACAAAGGAAAATTTTCAACATGGTACAAAAATAACTATAATACAACAATATCTATGATACAACAATATGATATATACAATTTAGGATTACATGCAGGGCAAGGTTTAGAAATTGGCCCTGAAACCACTGATGCCACTAAAGGCATCAAACTGTCTCGGCGTAAAACAACTTGTGGAGGAAACCATTCACTGGTAAGCTCAATCTTTCTCCTTCCAAGTCATTTAGATAGAAGGAGTTCGTTCCTGCTATTTCATCGATGATGTACAGTCCCAACCACAGGTTGTCGAGCTTTCCATGTTTTCCAGATTTTTCCTGTCGTTTGTCCCAACGTAGAACCATGTCACCTACTTGGAAGGAACCTGGCCGGGTAGACTTATCAAAGGCTCTCTTGACCTTGTCTGAATTTTTGATATTATGGTCAAGAGAGTCTCTCTGCTCTCATCTAGCTCGATCAACTGGTTTATTCTATTGTGGATGGCCTCTTGATCTAAGTTGAATGTCTGGAGGAGCTGATAGACTGGAAGCTTTAGATGTCCTGGTAAGGTGACATCAAGGCCATAGACTAGTTCGAAAGGGCTCCTCCCAGTCTAAATTTTCTTAGTGATCCTGCCGGCCCATAATGCTAATTTGATTTTGCTATCCCAAGCCTTCTTATTGCCACGCACAATTTTTTTGATTATGGTCATTAAGTTCTTGTTACTTGATTCTGCTAGAACATTTCCTTGGGGATAGTAATTAGATGAGCGAGATAGGATAATGCCTTACTTGAAATAGAAAGACGACATCTCGGAAAAGACAAAGGATGGGCCATTATACGTGATTATTCTAGCTAGCACACCGAATCTTGTGATAATCTTATCTTCGAAGAAATCCATGACTATAGCATCGGTTTCCTTCTTGGTGGGTATTGCCTCTACCCACTTGGTAAAATAATCCATGGTGGTAAGAATCCAAGAGTAACCATTGCTTGATTTATCCTTGAACTTACCAATGAATTCAAGCCCCCACTGCTGAAAAGGGGGCTTGGACTACTATTGGATTTAGAGGCAAGGCTTTCATTTGTTGCTTTCCGGTGAATAACTGACACTAGGGGCAAAATCTAACAACCTTATGCACATCTGAAAATAGGTTTGGTCAATAGTAGCCTTCTCTAAGGATTTTGTGGGCGATTGTTTTTGCTGCAAAATGTCCACCACAAAATCCTGAATGGAACTCAACCATGAATTTCTTGGACTCAGGTTCATCGACACATCTAAGCATTAAACCATCGGGGTTTCTCCAACCCAAACCGTCTTTGGTCAAACAATACTTAGTTTCCTTTAACCTTAATGCCCTTCTTTTATGGCCAAGTAAGTGATCGGGGCATGTAAGGTTGCAGAGGAAAAATATGATGTCGGTGTACCAGGGGTGATGTTCTAATCTCTGAAGCTCACCTGATACCCTTTGCTCTGAATTGCAGCTCTGGCAAATTATTCCTAAAGCATTTTCATTTCCTTGGGTCAACATCTTTGCAAGACCCTTTCCCTTAATTAATTTATTAGGTTTTATCTCCAAATCATATTCTTGAATCTTTGAAACCCACTTACCCCTGATTCCTAGACAATCCTGTTGGGACATGATATCTTTAACAGCTGCATGTGGTACATATCCAATGAATTTGGAGTAACCTATATAAGTTCTAAAATGTTTAAGGGACTTGACAAGAGCATAGGCCTGTTTCTCCATCGTGCTATACTTCAATTCTGAATTTTGTAAGGCTCTGCTCATAAAGGCTATGGGTAGCTCTTGTCCCTCCTTATTCTTTTGAAGTAAAACGACGGCAATGGTGTCTTCTGAGGCAAAGGAGAATATCTGGAATTATTTGGAATAATCTGGGATAGTCAAGACTGGGGACATGGATATGGCATTTTTTATGGACTTGAATGCAACTTTCCCTTCATCCGTCCACTCAAACTTAGCATCTTTCTTTAATAGCTTTTGTAGAGGTTTCATTAATTCTGCTAAGTTTGGGATGAATCTTCTTAGGAAATTGATTTGACCATTAAAGGACTGGAGAGCTTTTAGATTGTGAGGCAAGGGGACTTTCTTAATAGCTTCAACTCTCTCAGGATCAACCTTGACACCATCTCTAGAAATGATGTGCCCCAACAACTTGCCTTCATCAACTCCAAATATTGACTTGGCGGGATTCAAGGAAATACCATATTTCTGACATCTTATAAAAACCTACCTAAGATGACTTGTGTGGTCAGATATTTATTTTGAGAAAACAGTTAAGTCATCTTGATATATTTCAATTATTTTCCCTATAAGTTCTTTGCAGGAAAAATCCATGGCTCTTTGGAAGGAGGCACCAACATTCAATAAGCCAAAAGGAATTCTTACAAATTTATAGGTACCCCAAGGTGTGGTGAATGTATTCTTATGTTGATCTTCTTTATTTACCAACACCTAGTTATAACCGCAAAATCCATCCAACATGGACATCATTCCTGATCCTGTTACTCTTTGAAGCAAAGTTTCCATGTCGGGTAATGGGTAATTATCTTTGAGGCATGATGTATTCAGATTTCTAAAATCTATACATATTCTAATTGACCCATTCTTCTTTCTAACAACAACTAAGTTGGAGCACCAAGATGAATGCATTGTAGGTGCTATGATCCCTGCTGCTAGCATCTTCTGAAGTTCCTTCTGCACAATGGGGGCCAACTTAGGATTTATTCCCCTAAGTTTTTGTCGGAAAGGTTTGGCCTCCTTAGATTCTTCTGTGAGGGGAATAGTGTGTTGAAACACATCCTCCCTATAGGCTTTAAGCTCAAAATAGCTAAAGGCCAACACATCTCTATACTCTTTTATTAGGTTGATCAAGTTGTTCCTTTCCTTTTCCGAAGTACCTTTTCCAATTTTTATTAACTTGGTATCCTTGTCAATTCCTATCTTTATTTCCATATAATTCCCAGTTTTTATTTCTTCTTTTTGTTTTTTATGATGATCCTGACGATCGAAAAGATTCTTGAAGCTATAAGGCTACTCAGGATTTGATTCCTTTCATTATCCTCGCATTCCTGATACTCTTTACCTTCCTCCTGATAACTGATATTGCAACCCACAAACTCTTGTAGATTGTGGATGACTCTCAAGAGTTGCTCATCATCTTTGAACACTTGCCAGTGATCTATATTATCTGGAATTGAAGGTCTAAAATTTATTTCCATCTTTCCATTCCCATTAATCATTTCATTCGATGGCTGGATGGTGGATGCTGCTATTGCTAATTTATCTGCTAACCCATTCATTTCCCTATGGACCTTTTGAATGTTAAGTGCATCAAACCATTCCATAGTGTCCCATGTGGCATTCCTATACTTTCTTAGTCTGTCATTTTTGCATTGATACTGATTCTTAATCTGGAGGACAACTAAGTCTGAATCACCCTTTATGTTCAACATCTTTATCCCCATATCTTTAGCGGTTTCTAACCGTAGGAGCATTGCCTCATACTTGGCTACATTGTTTGATGCCTCAAACTCTAACCTGAACGCAAAGTTGTAGATTTTATCTGAAGGAGAGATGATCACGACGCCCACACCCTTTCCAGTTTTGGAATAAGCCCCATCAAAGTACATTTGCCAAACTTCATCGATATTTTCATTTTTAATGTTTTCCTTAATGGGGGGCATGAAATTTGACAAAATAGCATAGTTTCCAAAATTATCAGTGAAATGAACAAATTCATTTCTAGGCTTCTTAGGGTTTTCTACATGTCATTTCCTCAGATTTTCTCTGTCGAGAATCACCCTAGTGTTCTCTAATGCAGGTATAGTAGCATATGTCCAATCCATTTGAATGTGCCCACCAAGAGTTGCTGTCCATTTTCTAGATAACAACATACCCCAATTATCTGGGACATCTATCACCACCACATCCATTGACATGTCGATATCAGGATACTTAGCCAACTTAACTTGTAAATTTAAGATTATCCCTACCACTTCAAATTCTCTTGCATCCATGGCACAAACATTGTGGTAGGGTCGCGTGACCCTTAGATTTAGCTGCTCCATTACTTTTCTTGTCATGACATTTGATGAAGCACCTAAATCTAACATACAGTTATGAAGGAGAATTTTATCAACTAAGAGGGAGACATAAAAAGGTGGGTGATATTCTCTTTTCAGATCAACACTGTTGAGGACTATTGGCATATCTATGGTTTCAATATGTTCAGCTTCAAATATAGCATTATTATTAGGAAGAGGATCCTCTTAGAGAATATTATGAGCTTTACTTTGACTGTCCTCTAAGGCTTTCAACAACTTTTCTTTTTTACTAGGAATTTTAAGGACATCAGTTGCATAAACATGAATCTAAGCACTACTTATCCATTCTCCCATATCAATATTTGACTCAGGGACAATAGGAGGATCTAGGAGGGGAGGAGTGGTTACCTTTGGCATGTATTGTATAGACGATGATGGCTTCTCTCTTCTTTGATACACAACTCCCTTGAACCTAGCCTCCATCATTTCCTTAATTGCTTCGAGAGAAGGCATTACACCATAAAAGTTAGAAAGGAGATCCTTCTCGAAACCGTAATCCGTGCCCTACTGCCAATGCTGGTTTGATAAAGGATAGGTTCGGCCTACCATATACACATGATCAGACTCGCCTAATGTTGTTTCCTGATTACTGACCTCCGCCATTCCATGTTCTATAACTTGGTTTGCTATATAGAAAGTGTCTCCTGGGTGTAATTGATCACAAGGTTTACACCATGGAATGACTTCATCTACCAGGTTAGTTGAGTCTAACTAGTTTGGAATCCTAGGTTCATGTTGAGGAGCCTTCTTTTGATACACCTGATTTTGTTTTGGCTGAAAGTTCCCATGTCCATTTATTCTTTCTAGTGTGATTATTCTGTTCTAAATATTATTCAATTGCACAGATTGGTTTTCCATGAGTTGGTTCTGACTAGTCAACATTTTTTCAAACAGGCTAGTTGCCTTTTCCATGGGGTCTTTAGAGGTTGCCTTTTCCTCTAATTCAACGGCATTTCCCTTCTCTTTGTTGTACGAAGTGTTTCCTCTAGTGTAACCTGGAATGTTGGATTTGCCCGAAGACTGCATATTCTTTTCTATTTTCTCGGCCAAATCCTGAGCACTTTTTAGATCGGTCAGATCTTTGTCCCTTAATTGGTACCTCAAATCACCAGTGAAAGCTTCAATGTAAGATATGAGGATGGACGCATCCCTTGGCTTGATTTCTATAGGGAGGTCCACAACCACACATCTGAACTTAGTATTAAATTCATCAATGGTTTCATTTTCCATCTTCTTTATATTATGAAGGGCAACAAGCAAATGTCTTGGTTCTTTCTTTTCCCCCCATTTCTTCTTAAAACCTTCCAGGAACTCATTAAGGGTTTTATATGAATCATCACCAAGGTCTCTCTAGCATTCCATAGCATCATCCTCTAAGTATAAAGCAAAGAGCTTCATTTTGACATCTTCATGGTCAGAGGCAACACTATTGCAGTAACTGACAAGGTGCTTTTCAAACTTTCGGAGGTGAGTCTTGGCAGTGGTTGCATTATTTCCCTCGAATATGGGGAGATTCTTGATAGAATCATTCAAAATGTCATGAGGAGCACCTGCTATCTAAGAAAAGTCAAGGGGTTTGTAAAATTCCGTCATTTCTTGAGATTGGAAGGTATGACGCTCTACAAATATGTGATGGATATCTAAGAGGGATTGGTATCCTAAATCTTCAAGGTTTCTACGAGAAGTATGCCTATTCAATCTTTCCCTAATAAACCTTTCGGGATCAGGGAGAGGATTGAATAATTTTCGGCGGTTTCTTCGGGTAGAAATTCTTGAAGGGATGTTAGACAGTGGATTCGCCAGATGGATCGAGTTTTAATTTTTATGTTTTTTAAAGACTAGATCAATCAAAAGTTTTTATCTTTTTAGTTGTTTAAAAAAAAGTTAAGCTAAGTCATACTCGGGAATAAAAATATTTATCCCTGGCAACGGCGCCAAAAGGTGTTGCCGCCTTTCACACACCTGGGTCACGTGGCAGAAATATTCAAGCCACTCGGTGTCTCCTTGCGGGAAAGTATCAAGTCAAGGCTGTCACCTTGTTCTTGACTCCTTCGTTTAGGCTCAACTCCTAACGAAGCCAAGTGTTGGGCTATAGGGTAGACCCGGGCTTTATACCATTAAATTCGCACCAACAAAAGACCCACAGTGTTGGCCCTTTCAGCAACAACCTGTGAGCAGGTTGCAGTCTCACCCGAAATAGCTATGGGGTGCCGTAGAATCAAGTTTCTGGAAGCAGAAGAGGGATATTACTATACCTTTAGTTTATAACACTTATACTCATACAATGCAGAACTTTAATAGTTACTTATTTAGCTTCACGGTTAGATAAACAAATAGTGCCTTGCTTAACCCTTTACTGGGAATTCCAGCGAAGTTAGTATGTAGCAGTGATCTTACTTATCAGTTATATATTTATCAATGCATAAAAGAACATAACAACAGCACAACAAAAACCACAACACACGATATAACATGGTTAACCCCCAGTTTAGGGGTTACGTCCACAGAACTGTGTTTTATTCAACTCTTTACAAAAACCACAGTTCTGATCTGTGCACTCAGCTGCAGTTCCCTTCAAGACCTCAAAACCGCGCACACAGCTGCAGGCCTCTGCGTACACAACTGCAGATTTCCTTAATCACCCAAAACCCTCTATGCACATAGCTGCAGGCCTCTGTGCACACAGCTACAGATTTCCTTAATCACCCAAAACCCTCTACGCACACAGCTGCAGAGGTCGTCAACGCACACAGCTGGGACTTAACCTTCTTACAAAAAAGCCTTAGCTTCGCAACAATTCATCTTACATCAAAAGCCTAAATTGACTTCTTTACAAGAGTGCTTATTTATAGTGCACTTATTACAAAACCATGGGCTTAAACCATGGGCACCCCAAACCCTAAACCCTGGTCTTAAACCATCGGTTTATTACAAAAAGAAGGTTTTTACTCAACCCCGACACCCCTAAGACTGTTTTGAGTCGTAACTCCGCTTATAACTTCCACAAAAACCGTGGAGTTACCAAAATTAGGGACCGTTAAGGTGCGCGCCCCAACAGGCCCCTAAGACTCACCAGTGTCCCATCCCTGGACACTCTGCTGCTCTTCTCGTAGATGAGTATCGATTCAAGGCTGTCACCTTGTTCTTGACTCCTCCATTTAGGTTCAACTCCTAATGAAGCCAGGTGTTGGCCTATAGGGCAGACCCGAGCTTTATACCATTAAATTCGCACCAACAAGAGACTGACAGTGTTGGCCCTTTCAGCAACAACCTGCGAGCAAGTTCCAGTCTCACCCGAAACAACTATGGGGTGCCGCAGAATTAGGTTTCTGCAAGCAGAAGAGGGATATTAATATACCTTTAGTTTATAAAACTTATAATCATACAATGCAGAACTTTAATAGTTACTTATTTAGCTTCGTGGTTAGATAAACAAACAGTGCCTTGCCTAACCCTTTACTTGGAATTCCAGCGAAGTTAGTATTTAGCAGTGATCTTACTTATCATTTATATATTTATCAATGCACAAAAGAACATAACAACAGCACAACAAAAACCACAACACACGATATAATGTGGTTCACCCCCAGTTTAGGGGTTACATCCACAAAACTGTGTTTTATTCAACTCTTTACAAAAACCATAATTCTGATCTGCGCACTCAGCTGCAGATCCCTTCAAGCCCTCAAAGCCGTGCACACAGCTGCAGGCCTCTGCGCACACAACTGCATATTTCCTTAATCACCCAAAACCCTCTGTGCACACAGCTGTAGGCCTCTGCGCACACAGCTGCAGATTTCCTTAATCACCCAAAACCCTCTGCGCACACAGCTGCAGAGGTCGTCAATGCACACAGCTAGGACTTAACCTTCTTACAAACAAGCCTTAGCTTCGCATCAATTCATCTTACATCAAAAGCCTAAATTGAATTCTTTACAAGAGTGCTTATTTATAGTGCACTTATTACAAAACCATGGGCACCCCGAACCCTAAACCCTGGACTTAAACCATGGGTTTATTACAAAAAGAAGGTTTTTACTCAACCCCGACACCCCTAAGAATGTTTTGAGTTGTAACTCCACTTATAACTTCCACAAAAACCATGGAGTTACCAAAATTAGGGACTATTAAGGTGCATGCCCCAACAAGCCCCTAAGACTCACAAGTGTCCTGTCCCTGGACACTCTGCTGCTCTTCTGGTAGACGAACTTTGTCAGCGAAGATAGTGAACTGCTTGTTGAGACCATGGATGATATTGTCGGCTGCTTGCTCCTTTTCGACCAACTCCTGCAATACTATGGTTGATGCTTCGCTGGCCTTTTTCTGCGCAAATGCATCATATTCCTTCAGAACTTTGATTTGGGTGTCCACAGCAGTACTCAACTCGAATGCTTCGCTGATAAGTGGCTGCATAGAATTTTCCACTTCTGTTGCTTTTTCTCTGCATGACTCAATTTCCTGGTCGAGTTCATTGCTTCACTTTACCTTGAGCATTTTATCCATAGGCAGCAGAGTCTTAATTTCTGCTTTTACTGCATCCAACTGTGTCTGTCGCTGCCTGATGGTTTCTTCAAGCTGTCCGACTTCTGGATGTTCCTGCAGGGTGGTCTAGACCTCAACACTGTCTTCTAGCAGCTTTGCTGCGCTACTCACAATATCTAATATTTTTGCTACGGAGGCCTGAATGTCTGCTCGGCATTGCTCCCTAACCTCTGGTGGGCTCTCCGGGGTGATGCAGAGTTGAAGCTCCAAAATTTGAACCTCATGTTCTGCTTTGAGCTTCTCTATTTCACTGTGAGACTGTTGTGTGTAGTCTTTCAGCCTGACTAATATTTGTTCTGGTTCTTCCACCAGCTGTACATCAAAGTCAGGAAGACTTCGACATGCCTCATCCAAAACTCGTACCAGTGTAATCCACTTACGTTCTGCATCCCTCTTTCTCTGCTCCACTGCCTCCAGCTACATTGCGAAGGCCTGCTGCTGACTTATGGCATTTTCCAACTGCATTTGCAAATAGTGGTCTCATGCCTGGATTTCCTTCATAATCACTAATTGATAGAGATGTAGCTCTGTCATGGACATCTTAGTGTAATCGATTCAAACCTTCATACTCATCTCCAAATGAGATGCTGCATCCATTAATATGAGGGATGCAATCGACACATGGCCTTTGTTATCTCTGGCCGGCCATTGCCTTAGATCTGGCTGCACGCTTACTGGGGCACTGCTTGCTGAAGCACCAGTCAGTGATTTTTCTGCTAAGTCCTTCAACTCTGAAATGTGCTTTGCTACACCGGTGATGGCATGCAGATGTGTAGCTGCAAATTCTGACAATTTCATGGTGAGAACTTCTGTGGACTTCGATAGAGCCTGATTAAGCTTCTCACTTGTTAGGCTAGGCTCCTCGTCAATATTCTTGTCCTTCGACGCCTTCGTTTTCTTTTGGGACTGGGGTTTGTTCACTTCCTCTGGCTCTGGCGTCTTGTGCTTATCCTGTCGATTAGGGTCTAAAACAGTTTTAACCGAGTCTTCTTCTTCTTCTTCATTGCCATCATCTCCACCCTGGTCGCTTTCACTCTGCTACGACTCAGTTTTTTCTTCACTGTCTTCAGGGGGGTCTTGTTGCTACGTATGACTAAGGCCTGCGCCCACATTGGTAACTGAGGGAATTGGAATGATGGGTTTTTTCCTTGCATCCTTCAACCATTCAGTCGACCACTGTTGAACTACCGCGAGGATGTCTTCTTTGGTTACTACATACGGTAACTTAAACCATTGATGCTTTTGATCCACGTGAGCCTGGATGAAAATATGATGCATGTCGGCGCTGAAATGGGCTGCGTCGTCGTATTGAGAGAATAACTCATTACTGAGCCGAGGGGTTTTTGTGATCTCATACGAGATACTCATCATATAAAAGGAAAATACACAGCTTGTCATCTGCTGTAGGGTTTTATCCTGGGAGACCCATAGAGAGGCATACCGTACTACGCCAGGCATGTCCGGAGGTATAGTAGCAAACTGCGCCTCGATAGGTTCTTGCCATCCTACCAGGGCGATAAGGACTATCAACCATGAATAGTGAAAGGGCCTACCTTTCTCCTACGCATCATGAGCATCTTAAAGGAATTCCTTCACGATATATGCTGCCCAGTTGTAGCTGTAGCCTTCGGCATAGTTCGCAGCAATTCTGATAACCGGGGCAGGCACTTCATATGGTCTGCACTTTCGCATGAGCTTGCATGCTAAAATCTCAACTGCGAAGAAAATATTATGCTGTTGAATCATGGAAGTGTGATACCCTCGTTTTCCCTTCGTCAGGCCGAAGCATTCCTTCATGCTTTGTGCGAGCTTCATATCCTCATGCTTTGAAGGAAATTCGGTCCCCGAATCAGGCCCCACTATTGGTAGGGCTATGATCCTATGAATGAGCTCACCATTAATAGGAATTTTCTTGTCTCCTATCCATAGGTGGTCGTCATGTACTAATGCCAGCAGCTGCTTGACTACTATGGTCACCTATGTGCTGCGACCAAAATGGGGAACATCGAGCATCTTTAGCAGACCAGCTTGATCCAAGCCAGCAGCCCACTATTTTACTTCCAGCAATGTCATGCCAGTCTCTGGATATTTGACAAAATGCAAGTATTGTCCTGGTGTGAACTGTGGAAACTTCCCACGATCATTCATGTCGTGGTCGGCATACTTAAGCCGGTCTAGTTTCCCTGTCATGGTCCCGACCAACTGCACACCTGGTGGCAACGAAGGGGTGCATACTATGAAATTCTTTGTCAGTGGAGGTGGCTGAACTCCTGGTCAAACTGGTGGAAGATATGGTGGACACTTTGGTGCAATGTTCTCATCTTTTGCAGGTGGGACCTCTGCTGAACCAGACGAAGGCATCTCGGGACCCTCTGGTGTTTTTCCTGATTCTTGTGTCAGTCTTCGTTGTGCATAGAACGCACTTCAAGATTAAACTTCTTTTGGGTAGATCGTGTCTGCATTGGCTGAGTCGACACTGGGGGAGTTTCTTCACGGGGTGCAGATGCAAGTGGTTGGTTGAAAAGGTTCGGAAAACTCGTCTACTCAAACTCTCTCAATAGTTCCTAGAACTCACAATTGGCTGACATGGATGCAATTGTAAAACTCAAGAAACTGAAAAATGCGAACATCGTGGGTGTGGGTTTCTTCTTATAGAATCTATCCATGAAATCTGTCACAACTGTGCATTGATGGCGCCAAATCGGACAGAGATCTTATCCAAATGGTGGTAGATTTTCCAAGATCGCATTAATACACGTAGTTAATACAGAGAACATACCGGCGTCGCTAAATTTGATTTCTTCTAACGATTGTTTTTTAAGTTCCGACAGACCTTTCCTTCTTCGGCACAAGCAGTAGCTGTGGCTGCGCCCTAATAAGGACATTCGACACCTCTGGACACCATCTGCAACATGGAGTCGAGCTTCTACCCATGACAAAATGTCATCCATAGCTTCAATGATTCCTTTTATTTCAAGGAACTTCATCAGACATAAGTCCTCATACTCATGGAGAAGTTGGGTCCCTTTTCTTACCGTTTCTTCATCCCAATAATCTCCATTGGTAGCATACTTAGGCTGGTCTTCTGATCCAATGTTGACTATCCTCGTCTTCAGGAGCTGAGTCACTTCAAGGGCTTTGAATGCTAGTCCATGTACGTCGCAGTGTCCTTCTGACTCAGGAATATCAATATTGCGCGGATCATCATCCTCGTCAATTGCGAGGTTATAATATTCGAATGCATGAGCTTCTTGTGCTTTCCAATTAGGCTGGTATTCTACTACTTCTTGATCATCAAATACCTTAGTATGGATCAACCTGATAGATGCATCTAAAGCTGGACAAACTTCATTAATAGAAAAGGTAAGCACAAAACTATCAACAAGATAATCCCAACTTACAGTATCCTGGCGAAGCTCAGCCTCCGCGTACTAGTTCTTTGCTATCAGTTCCAGAGTAAGCACAAACCTATGTACCCATTCTTCCTGTGGTACATGCTGCCACGCTTCGTAGCACTGTGCCAAATGTTCCTGAGGGCTAGTCTTTCCATCAAACCTACTTTGCACCTCTTGGGGCTGATCCATAAATCTCAGGAGAAGGAACTTCTGACAAGCTTTCCAACTAGGAATGTTCTTCTTATGGCCATTCCACCATCTGGCTGTTGTGGCTCTGAATACTGAATCCAGAGTCTCCATTTTTTGTGAATCTGGTATCTGGTCTAAGAATTGTTCAATAAACTATTCTGGGTCTGACAAGTCATCAAAAATAGGTAGGACTCTTACCTGTGCACCAAGCCATCTGATAGATTTGGTAATTCTGGCACATCTATGTCCATGCAGCTCATAAAGTTTGTTCTGCCAGTTTTCTAACCCATCATCTGAATCCATCATGCAGGAGCTGTCACATTGCCAATCCATGATACCTTCGGCAGTAGGTTCAACATAATCTACTTCCTTGGCCGTGATGTTGTAGATGTGATCCACAACATCCTGGTCTTCATCTCTTATGGCTCTGTGTATCTCTCTCCTTGAGAAGGATCCAATGGGACTATGACTCTCAGTCCTTTCCCTTCAAAATTCATCTATCTCTTCTTCATGTTGATTGCTACATCATTATCTATTTCCCATTCAATGCCTAGTAGTGCTGGATAGGGGTTGCTGTCATCAATTATTTCAATTACCTCAAAGTTTGCTAAGGTACTGGCTCCATCAATATCTACTGATACACTAGGGAGTCTTCCTAGGGGCACAATCTTCTGCTGATTGGCTAATCTCAACTGTATAGGGGACCAATCAAGGGTAGATTTTCCCATTTGTTCCCAGGTTTGCTTAGTTAAGACATTTACCTCTGATCCTAGGTCCAAGATAACATCAGTCATATCATACTCTCCTATCTGAGCATTCAATCTCATTTCCCTGCCAGTTCTCCTGACTCTATTAACAGCTTTTGCCTGACCAAAACTTTGCTGAGGTTCGCAGGAAGCAACAACTTTCTGCAACTCACTTAAAGCATTCCGATTTCTTAAGAGCTTCAAACAACTCTGTAAAAAGGAGGACAATGTACTTACTTTATCCGTCGAAGCTTCTTGCGGCTATGATTGCTACTGATGTTGTTGCGAAGGTGCTACTGATGTGCTAGGAGTAGCAAAATCTCTCTTGGCTTCCATGAATGTCTCTTTTTCTCTTTCGATATCAAATGTTGGGATTTTTTCTGGGGCCTTTTGAACCCAAGCCTCGGCAGGCTATTTCTCCTTGTTCTGAACTTCCGTCGTAGCACCACTCCTGGTAACAACATTAATGGCTAGGGCAGGTCTTTGCTCGACGGAAATCAACTGAATATTATGAGTAGGGGCACTATTTCTTTCCTGAATCTTCACTATCAACTGCGGGCACTTCTCGATCACATGATCTACTGCTTGGCAATACCGACATGTCGTAGTTGGGTTCTGACAGTCTCTCGCTAGATGCCCGGCCTGGTTACAACTGTAACACACAACCTAGCCTCTTCCTCTTTCGGCCATACCACCTCGACCACGAACTCCAAAAGCACCTCTACCTGATGCACCACCATGGTAACCATAGCCATCATTGCTCTATCCCTCATTTTGTACCCGATAGGTGTCGTAGGTGCATTCTCTCATGAGGTCAAAGCTGCAACACTCATCTTCGTTGTGTCCCACTGATTTACAGAACTTACAATAAGGGTTCTTAGGGACTTGCACATACCTCTACAAAAGATAGCAGTCTTCAGGTTGATGCTGGCCCATTGTCCTACAGATCTCACAATATAGGACTTGTCGGTTAAACGGGTTTGGCACACCAGTATTCAGGTAATTTCTTACCACAGGACACTGTTCCTTGGCATGACCTTCAGTCCGACATTGTGTGCACCAACCCTCTTCACAACCGGTTTTTCCTTTCTTCATATCGCGAAGCTCTAGAGCCATCGCTGCCAACTATGCTTGGATTTGAGCGATACCAGAATTGTCTTCGACAGGAGCGGTTTCAAGCTTCATCACAATTTCCAGAGCCTCCTGCTGGTCAGCAACCTTCTATTGCATGAGTGGAGTTCTTATATGCGGTAGCAATGCTGCAATGAACCATTCCTTGTGCTGTGCAAGTCCAATGGTGAAACTGACTTGGTCTAGTAGAACTTTGAACCTTCGATCAAAGTCCCACACTGATTCTCCTCGCCTCTGCTGGATTTCCTTTAGTTCAGTGATACACTGCGACTCTGATTTCGGCTTCTTAAATTGCTTTATCATTGCTGCTTTTATATCAGCCAAGACATGGTTCTGAGTGCTGGAGAACTTCATGAACCAGGTCAGAGCGCGGTCTCTAAAATAAGTAACCAGCTGCGCTCTTTTTGTATCTTGATCCATAATGTTCTTAGCAGTCCACACTGCTTCGCATAAAAACCAGAACTATTATGGATCCTCTGATCTAGTTCCTTTGAAAACAGGGAGCTTAATGTCGTCATTCATATGTGCCATCGCGGTTCTAGGGGGGGAGGGAGGGGGACTGGTAGTAGGCAGGGGGGAACTGACTCGGGTAGACTAACCTGCGACAGGAATACTCGAGCTAGGGTTACTTTCAGACTACGATGGGTTCTCAGGGATAATAGGTCTTCGCTGCGGGGTTACCAGAGGGTTTCCAACAGAAGGGGTTTCTTCGGGCTCTGAGACTGCTGGACTTACGGGGTTAGACTCGGTATTCTGACCTAGGGTATAGGACTCAAAATTTCTCTTGTACCTTTTGCCACTTCGCAACAAACCACTTTGCTCATCGAAGGTACTTTCACTTGCAAACATAAGTTAGTAGTGCTAAATCTAACAGTCTGATTCAATGAGCAATATACCTTTTTCAGCCAATAGCATTTTAATTCTCAAACTAAATGAATTCAAGTACTTACCCCTTGGTCCTTTGAAGAACTGTCGTTCAGCTTCGCTGAAGGACATACTTGTGTCAATGGCGAACTCCCTCACAAATGCTTCAAGGGTTTGCGTTGTCCAAAAATCAACAGTGCGGGATATCTCGTTGTTCACCATTTTCATTATATTAATTCTTGCGGGGGTCCAATCAGGAAAGTGACGTTCTTGGAAGTTCGTCCTTCTCTCTGTTAACCTGGATAACCACTAGTGCAACTCTATGTGGATACTACCAAAGAAAATTTCATACACATGAGAAAAAACATACCTTTGTAAAAATTCATTTGTACTATGATGCGGATCTTTGTTCTCTTGCACAACAAAGTTCAGATAGGTCTCTTCAATCCAATCACCTATTTATTTCACTGAGGGTCTCCAAAACATAGTCCTCGAGGTACGATGTAAACCCCTCTTGAGCAGATACTGAGTTCAACCAGAAACGGAACCAATTTGTTGGGCTATAGGGTAAACTTGGGCTTTATACCATTAACTTCACACCAACAAAAGACCCACAGTGTTGGCCCTTTCGGCAATAACCTGCGAGCAGGTTGTAGTCTCACCCGAAACAGCTATGGGGTGCCGCAGAATTAGGTTTCTGCAAGCATAAGAGGGATATTACTATACCTTTAGTTTCTAACACTTATAATCATACAACGCGGAACTTTAATAGTTACTTATTTAGCTTCATGGTTAGATAAACAAATAGTGCCTTGCTTAACCCTTTACTGGGAATTCCAGCGAAGTTAGTATTTAGCAGTGATCTTACTTATCAGTTATATATTTATCAATGCATAAAAGAACATAAAAATAGCACAACAAAAACCACAACACATGATATAACATGGTTCACCCCCAGTTTAGGGGTTACATCCACAAAACTGTTTTTTATTCAACTCTTTACAAAAACCACAGTTCTGATCTGTGCACTCAGCTGCAGATCCCTTCAAGTCCTCAAAGCCGTGCACACAGTTGCAGGCCTCTGCGCACATAGCTGCAGATTTCCTTAATCACCCAAAACCCTCTGGGCACACAGTTGCAGGCCTCTACGCACACAGCTGCAGATTTCCTTAATCACCCAAAACCCTCTGAGCACACAGCTATAGAGGTCATCCACGCACACAGCTAGGACTTAACCTTCTTACAAACAAGCCTTAGATTCGCATCAATTCATCTTACATCAAAAGCCTAAACTAACTTCTTTACAAGAGTGCTTATTTATAGTGCACTTATTACAAAACCATGGGCTTAAACCATGGGCACCCCGAAGCCTAAACCCTGGACTTAAACAATGGGTTTATTACAAAAACAAGGTTTTAACTCAACCCCGACACCCCTAATACTATTTTGAGTCGTAAATCCGCTTACAACTTCCACAAAAACTGCGGAGTTACCAAAATTAGGGACCATTAAGGTGCGCACCCCAACACCAAGGGGGGTAGACCCTATTAAGTTACTAAGGATAATTACTTAGTGTTGTGATGTTAAACTGAATGAGTTACTTAGGAGTTTCAAAATTAACTATAAACAATCAAAGATGACAAGATATGAAAATAAACACACAAAAGCACAATGCTGAGACACAATGTATATATAAAACAAGAAAATAACCAGTGCCTTAGAATGGAGTCAGAAAATAGAAACAATGTACTTGCATGTGCTTGGAGTGAGTGTTTTGCGATTGCCTCTTGGTATGTTTTAAGTTAAAAATGAAGTGTGAGTTGATTAAAATTAGGCGAAGGGGGGACTCCAGATATACCCGAGAGTACTTAGAGTATGTCCAAAACTAAACCTTCACGGCTACCCACAAGGAATATGTGGGATGAAATGGAGTCTCTGGGGCTATTGTTGGTAACGCACCCGTTAGGGTGTGACAGAGATCGGTGCCCCGAGGTCACTTTTCAGAAGTTCCCGCTTCCTTTGGGTATTTTTCCACTGTAAAGGTTTGATCTAGGTGTTGGATTTTCACCTGATGGTTTGTCAGTTGGGGAGAGTGGGTCCTAATTATACTAGTCACCCAAGTGCTTTTGATACAGCTTGACTGATTAGATGAACCGCATCCAAGTGCAGAGCATACACACTCGAGTCTTGTCAATTTTAGTATGTTTTAAATTGGGTGTTATTGTTAAAAAGAAAAACCTCCAGGAACCTCTTTCGATCCAAGTGGATCTCAATCGGGGAATAGAGGAGGGGTTAATTTTATAATTGCTGATAAATAAATGATTAAAAATAAAACAGATCCACAATTCTAGTTTTCTAATTATTCCTACCACGAATCTCTTTCCCCTTTCGGGTCAATCGGGAAATCATGGGGTAAGTATTATGATTACTTTGAAAAAACAAAAAGTGGAATATGAAATTAATAATAAAATCAAGTATACTACCCTGCAAATTAGATCAATGCTAGTTTAAAAAAGAAATAAGCAGAAAGCGGCGGAAAGGACACCGACGCAAATCCCCCTAGGGGGGATGGGGAATGGGCTCGAAAGAGCCTATTCCAAAAATAATTTTATTTATTATTGGTTACAATATCAGTGAGCTAAAATATCAGAAACTTCTTGGTCCTTATACAGGATGAAACCAAGATCTTACAACTTTGTAAAAATCTTAAGATTTTAGTGAAAAGGGAGACCCCTGGGGGGATTTGAACGCTCCTGAGGCCACTTCGGACAGCAGCTTCCTTTATTTTCTGTCAGACCTGATAAAATACAGTGATAATTTTAGAATAACATATGCCTAGAAGCACTTTAATAGTACCTTTGGATCAGCCTACCTTATCTAAAAAAAATGAAGTTAAAACTAGCTAAACCGGCGAAAAAGGAACCAAGGAAAGCAATATTTCTTTGGCATATTGGCTTGCTGTTTGTGCAGCCAATGAAATATGCACTGATATTGTAGAATATTAAATTTTATAACAGCGAAAGGAAATCTAATGCACGCGATCTACAAGTTTTCTTTAAATTTTCATGCAAAAAGACGATTTCCCTAAAGCTAGATCTAGAATGCTTATGAAACTTTTTTAAGTGAAAGATCTAGACTATAGGATTTGATAAGATATATCTATGTTGGAATTACTTTTAATATGATATATCTAAGAAAAATCAAAGCTACGAACAGAGTAACCAGGTAAAAAATGTTGATTTTTTATAGAAATGAGAAGAAGAGGACAGAAGGTTGGATCGTTTCTTGAATGGAGCAAGCTGAAAGGAGGCCCTTTTGTGGAGTGCTGAGGGACAAAGTCTTGAGCTTATTGGATAGGAATGGCATCAATCTAGATCCATACCTTCATCCAATCGAGAACCTGCAACTAAACAACACAAGCCTGCACACACCTCGTGAGATATGGATATAGATGTATAAAGCAACAAAAATGAAAGATCATGCCAAAATAACCTTATTTAAGCATATAACTGAAATTTTTGAGCATACATCATATGGATAAACAAGATCAAGCAATCTAGCTTTCCTAGTTTAGAAGCTAGAACACAGAAGAAGCACAGAATTTGGCAAGAAATTGCAGCTACCACATCAACAGCATAACACTGAGAATCCACACATACACATGCACTACACAATATAGCCTCCAAAGCTTCTTTATTCACAAATGATGATCAAATACAGAGTTACAATGGCAATCCCTTCAATCCAGCTCTAACTAACTTGGAAAAGGGAGCCTCAAGCAGGATATATATAAATTACAGGCCATCCATCCCGGGGGGGCGCAATTCCTCATGGAATCAAGTGAAATCAACTGATGGAGAGTTCATCAATGTAGAACTGAAGCTGAACTAACCCTACTTGTAAACCGAGGGCTTGATTAAGCCGACACATCAGTCCACAGAGCATCCAGGAGAGTCCACACATGTGGAGGAGAGAGAGAGGGCGCAATTCCCCATGAAGATAGTTGTAGATCAACTCTGGATCTGATTTGATCCCCTCCTTCAGTCAAGGATTTGTCAGATCCAGTCAATCTACTTCAGATCTAACTGATTTCAATCAAATCAGCTGAGAATCCACTGATTTATGATTTTGGATTTGCTCCATTATTCATCAATTTATTAATTAAAATAATCAACAATTGATTTTTGGGGTTTTCTGACCTAAGTGATGGAAAATCACTCAAAACTTAGGAAATAGTGGGTCCATGGGTTTACATGGTGCTATTAGCTTGAGAATGAGCACCTACATGACTGAAACTGACTATTTGGCCCATTTTTATTACAAAATCAAATTTTCCATTTAAACTATTAAAAAATAGCCTAAGTTTTGGAAAAAATAAATTTTAATAAAAAACACTGAAAAAACTAAAAAATTGAAAAATTGAAAAACACCTAGGGGGACTTAGACATGTTCATATGACTCGATAATGATGTCTAGCATGTTTATACATTGACACATAGAATCTAATAACCTCAATAGGCCTAAATGCCAAGCTGACCACCCCAACTTTGGAGGTATGGAGTGAAAAACTCAGAAATTATCAGTCGTTTGTTCAACAACCAATAATAACCAAGGGAAAAAACACCCCGGGCTGATCGGATTGACAAATAAAGTCTAAGAGACCAAGTCTTTTATAGACACTATCATGCTAGAACATTTATTACAACTCCCCCATGGGGTATGAACATGTGATATGATACAACAAGAACTTCCTAGAAGTACTTCCAAAGGTCTTTTGAAGTCCAAACAAGTTAACCCTGTCTGGTTCACCAGGCTCACTTGATAAAAAACCACTAAGTACAACTTAGGTGGTAACAGCTACTAAGTTAATTAAAGGAATACTTGTTTATTAATGACATATGGTGGGCTATGGACTAATATTTGAGTGAATCAAGTTGATTGGAAGAACATATAAAGTATAAACTAACAAGAGAGTAATAAAAGAGAAAACAAAGCTTGTTTATTTCCCTTTTTATCTTTGGTGATCTAATTAGTCTACATGCAAGAAAAAGAAAGTAGATAAATTTTCCTAACTAATCCTCATTTGAACCAAGTGCAAACATCAATCGACAAGCATTAGATTCATTACCCAATTTAGTCAATTTGATGTACGAGCAAATGGGAAGAGGATCTAGGGTTTATTTACTACCTAGGTAGTAAATAAACCCACCTAGGTATAATGGCCTGTAGACACACTAGGCGATCTACAGCAACCACATTCATTGTTTTTATGAACACTCTTCGATTGATGGTAATTTCCTTAACTCCAGTGAGCTGATTCCTCAAAATATGGGGAAAGGCAAGGGAAAATATAGAGTGGAACATTCTTAATAGTCGATGAGTCTTTGTTACGAATTCAAAAGTGGTGACATATTTTGTCACATAATGTGGAAATTGTTTCAAACCTCATGCAATGAAGCGAACTGTAAACTTTGCTATGGCAGCACTCTCGTATTGGTTACTAATGGCTTCTTGAATTGTAGAGAGTGAAGAGTGTTTCGAACAAAGGAAGGATAAGGCAAAGTATCTATCCATTTCTTGGATAATACTATGTCTGTAAAGGAGTTGTGTAGTGCATAATGCATTTACTATGGAGGAAACTCAATCAATTATTGGGTAGTAATGAAACTGGATATTACATAGCATAACTGCTCTTTGTAGCACAACAAAACCTTTTATTATGACATTAGTATTGTCAGTAAATTATCTTCAGCAACTAGGGAATATTTGGTATACAAGGTAAGTGGAAATTTAGTAAATTAATTAAATAATATCTAGTGTGGATGAGCAAGGAGGAGATGAAGCATAATCATTAATTATGTAATTTGGGCACTTGTTCATCGAATTTTTTAGACCTAATGTATTGTTAGAATTATTTTGTGAACTCTGAGGAATGTATAAGGATAGAAATAAGATTGTTCATATCTCATAGATTACTTTTTATTCTCTCAACAATTTCATCCTAATGTGCAATTTTTCGCCACTTTGTATTTTATGTGCAATTTGTGTAAATAAAAAATTATGCATTGTATTTATAGTGATTATTTCTCTTTTGGGTTCAGATTTCACGGTTTTCCTGTATCAAATTGTATTCTAAATGACTAAAATCATGAAACCTTGAAATATATAATATTTTTTGTTTTTACATACCATATTATGTACATTTCATCATTCTCTCTGGGTTTTTATTCCATTGTATGATTATATCATGTAATGTTTTAGAAATTTACAAAAGGAATTGTATTCTTCTATACTATTGATTTCATGAAATAAAAAAATATTTAGTATTTTATGTTCCTATTTCTTGGATTCTGATATCTGCTCTAGTTTTGATCTGCACCGTGTGGATCGTGCAGAAGGGTTGTGGGTGAGTTTGGCCTTTTCACCACTACAAATAGTGCTGATTTTTATGCTGAATCACTGTGAAATATCACTGATTGGGACATCATTCAACTTTGTTTTCTTGGGGAATCTTTGTAGTGGCCTTACTTGGATTGCCATCTGTCTTACTGAATGGTTCATAGTGGTTTGGAACCAGAATGGCAAACTCAGTGACATGGTCTATGGCTGCCAAGGCATTTCGGTCAAGGAGAATGATCATTGTTGGGGAAACCAGCAATGCTGTACTTGGAGGTAAGATTCCCATTGATCCAAACATTTGAAAATATTAAAAACCTTTTAAATTACAGTCTAAGGTTTGTAATGTGGGTTTCTACAGGCTTGTGTAATTGGAATGAGTGGAGCCGGAGGCCACTCTAATCCATCTCTAGCATGCATGTTCACAAAGTTTTTTTTTTCACTAACTCTAACACCTTTACATGTAGTAAAAGTAAAGCACTTCTCATCACCCTAGTTTATTTTCCATGGTTTATGCTTTCCCATTTTTCCATTCTCTATACTGAAATTCCATGTCTTTTTTTCTTTCTTGTACTTTTCCTAGTTTCCTAAGCTCCAATATGTGTGCGGAAGGGGGTTAACTTCTACATCCATTACGTCATGAAAATAAAACAAAAATATGCTAATGGACATCCTAACTATATACTATCAATATTCAATACAAAGATTGACTTGGGATATTAAGAACTTGAAACAAAATATTTTCTTCACCTGTCAACTTTATTTGGCCATTTAATGATCTTTAATACATGAGATTATAAGAGGACCCACGCCAATGGTCGACAGGAAAAATGGTGTCGCTTGTGCAAACTATGATGTGGAGAAATTTTGATGTATCACATAGTTCAAGTTTTAATTTCAAAGTTATATTCTCTCCACTTCTAGGTCAGGTCTCAGTTTCAAAGGTATAGTTCCTCCACGTCTAGGGGTTTCGAGGTTCTCTAAAGCTACCTAAAACTTGGAAATACCCTATAACTATGCCCCTTGTATTTTTAAACTTTTATTCTTTGTAATATTCCATTGGCATTCAAAGGATTGAGGAAAACACATTGACTTATTCACCCAATGTTTTCAAATTTACAAACTTTATGTACAAAATCCTTTTTGGAAGAAACTTATTTTCACTTTTGTGGTGATTTAGAAGTTTGATGTAACTTATTTTCACATACTTGCTTTCATCACATAAACTTATATTATCTACACACCTTTCTTTCATTTTTGAAACATATCGAAGTTCTCTTCGGTGTTTCGTATCCCCCACTTTGGGGGTATACTAGTTACAAGGTGCTCCAAGAAATGTCAGCAAGGGATCACAACCCTATTGCAACCACATTTATTGCTTTTATGAACAGTCTTCGATTGATGGTAATTTCCTTGACTCTAGTGAGCTTATTCCTCAAAATCTGGCAAAAGACAGGGGAAAAAATAGAGTGGCACATTCTGAATTGTCGATGAGTCTTTGTTAGGAATTCAAAAGAGGTGATATCTTTTGTCACATAATGTGGAAATTGTTTCAAAGCTCATGCAATGAAGCAAACTGTAAACTTCGCTATGACAACACTCTCGTATTGGTTACTAATGGCTTCTTGAATTGTAGAGAGTGAAGAGTGTTTCGAACAAAGGATGGATAAGGCAAAGTATTTATCCATTACTTGGATAAGGTTGTGTTTGGAAAGGATTTGTGTAGATGCATAATGCATTTACTGTGGAGGAAACTCAATCAATTATTTGGTAGTAATGAAACTGGATATTACATAGCATAAATGCTCTCTGCAGCACAGCAAAACCTTTTATTATGATATTAGTATTGTCAGTAAATTATCTTCAGCAACTAGGGAATATTTGGTATACAAGGTAAGTGGAAATTTAGTAAATGAATTAAATAATATATAATGTGGATGAGCAAGGAGGAGATGAAGCATAATCATTAATTATGTAATTTGGGCACATGCGCATTGAATTTTTTAGACCTAATGTATTATTAGAATTCTTTTGTGAACTCTAAGGAATGTCTCACGAGCAAAATAAGATTGTTCATATCTCATAGATTACTTTTTATTCTCTCAACAACTTTATCCTAATGTGCAATTTTTCACCACTTTGTATTTTATGTACATTTGTGTAAATAACAAATTATGCACTGTATTTACAGTGATTATTTCTCTTTTGGATTCTTATCTCACAGTTTTCCTATATCAAATTATATTCTAAATGACTGAAATCATGAAACCTTGAAATATTTAATATTTTCTATTTTTACGTATCAAATTATGTACATTTCATCATTCTCTCTTGGTTTTTATTTCATTGTGTGATTATATCATGCTAGGTTTTACAAATTTACAAAAGGAATTGTATTATTCTATGCTATTGATTTCATAAAATAATAAAAGATCTAGTATTTTCTGTTCCTATTTCTTGGATTCTGATGTCTACTCTGGTTTTGATCTGCATAGTGTGGATCGTGTAGAAGGGTTAGGGGTGAGTTTTTCCTTTCCACAACTAGAAATAGTGCTTATTCTGATGCGGAATTGCTATGAAATAACAATGATTGGGACGCCATTCAATTTTTTTTCTTCGGGAATCTCTGTAATGGCCTTACTTGGATTTCCATCTATCTTAGTGGACGATTCACGTTGGTTTGGAACCAGAATGGAAAACTCAATGACATGTTCTATGGCTTCCAGGGCATTTTGGTCAAGGACAATCATCATTGTTGGGCAAACCAACAATGCTCTACTTGGAGGTAAGATTCCCATTGATCCAAACATTTACAAATTTTAAAAACCTTTTAAATTACAGTCTAAGGTTTGTAATGTGGGTGTCTATAGGCTTGTGTAATTGGAATGAGTGGAGCCGGAGGCCACTCTGATTCATCGCTACCATGAATGTTCACAAAGTTTTTTTTTTTCACTAATTGTAACACCTTTACATATAGTAAAAGGAAAGCTCTTCTCGGCACCCTAGTTTATTTTCCATGGTTTATGCTTTCCCATTTTTCCATTCTCTATACTGAAATTCCGTGTCTTTTTTTCCTTTCTTGTACTTTTCATAGTTTTCTGAGCTACAATATTTGTGGAGAAGGGGGGTGACTTATGCATCCATTATGTCATGAAAATTAAACAACAAGCTACTAATGGACATCCTAACTATATACTATCGATATTCAATACAAAGATTGACTTGGGATATTAAAAACTTGAAACAAAATATTTTCTTCACCTCTCAACTTTATTTGGCCATTCAATGATCTTCAATACATGAGATTATAAGAGGACCCATGCCAATGGTCGACAAGAAAAATGGTGTCTCTTGTGCAAATTATGATGTGAATAAATTTTGATGTATCACATAGTTCAAGTTTCAATTTCAAAGGTATAGTCTCTCGATGTCTAGGTCAGGTCTCAGTTTCAAAGGTATAGTTCCTCCACGTCTAGGGGTTTCGAGGTTTTCTAAAGCTACCTAAAACTTCAAAAAATACTATAACTATGCCCCTTGGATTTTTGGAATTTTTTTCTTTGCAAGATTTCATTTTCATTCAAAGGATCAAGGCAAAAACATTGACTTATTCACTGAATTTTTTCAAATTTACAAACTTTATGTACAAAAGCCTTTTTGGAAGAAAATTATTTTCACTTTTGTGGCAATTTAGAAGTTTGATGTAACTTATTTTCACATACTTGCTTTCATCACATAAACTTATATTATCTAGACAACTTTCTCTCATTTTTGAAATATATTGAAGTTCTCTTCGTTGTTTTGTATCCCCCACTTTGGGGATATGCTAGTTACAAGGTGCTCCAAGAAATGTCAGCAAGGGATCACAACCCTATTGCAACCACATTTATTATTTTTATGAACAGTATTCGATTGATGTTAATTTCCTTGACTCTAGTGAGTTGATTCCTCAAAATATGGGGAAAGACAGGGGAAAATATAGAGTGGCACATTCTGAATTGTCGATGAGTATTTGTTAGGAATTAAAAAGAGGTGATATCTTTTTCCACATAATGTAGAAATTGTTTCAAAGCTCATGCAAAGAAGCGAACTGTAAACTTTGCTATGACAACACTCTCATATTGGTTACTAATGGATTCTTGAATTGTAGAGAGTGAAGAGTGTTTCGAACAAAGGATGGATAAGGCAAAGTATCTATCCATTTCTTTGATAAGGTTGTGTCTGGAAAGGAGTTATGTAGATACATGATGCATTTACTATGGAGGAAACTCAATCAATTATTGGGTAGTAATGAAACTAGATATTACATAGCATAAATGCTCTCTACAACACAACAAAACCTTTTATTTACTATATTAGTATTGTCAGTAAATTATCTTCAGCAACTAGGGAATATTTGGTATACAAGGTAAGTGGAAATTTAGTAAATCAATTAAATAATGTATAGTGTGGATGAGCAAGGAGGAGATGAAGCATAATCATTAATTATGTAATTTGGGCACATGCTCATTGAATTTTTTAGACCTAATGTATTATTAGAATCCTTTTGTGAACTCTGAGGAATGCCTTAGGAGGGAAATAAGATTGTTCATATCTCATAGATTGTTTTTTATTCTCTCAACAATTTTATCCTAATGTGCAATTTTTCATCACTTTGTATTTTATGTACATTTGTGTAAATAACAAATTATGCACTGTATTTACAGTGATTATTTCTCTTTTGGGTTCTTATTTCACTATTTTCCTATATCAAATTGTATTCTAAATGACTAAAATCATGAAACCTTGAAATATTTAATATTTTCTATTTTTACATACCAAATTATGTACATTTCACCATTCTCTCTGGGTTTTTATTTCATTGTGTGATTATACCATTTAGGTTTTACAAATTTATAAAAGGAATTGTATTCTTCTATGCTAGTGATTTCATGAAATAATAAAAGATTTAGTATTTTCTGTTCCTATTTCTTGGATTCTGATGTCTGCTCCGGTTTTGATCTGCAGAGTGTGGATTGTGCAAAAGGGTTGGTGGTGAGTTTGGCCTTTTCACCCCTAAAAATAGTGTTGATTCTGATGCTGAATTGTTGTGAAATAACACTTATCTGGACGCCATTCAACTTTGTTTTTTGGGGCATCTCTGTAATGGCCTTACTTGGATTGCCATCTGTCTTAGTGGAAATTTCACAGTGGTTTGGAACTAGAATGGAAAACTCAGTGACATTGTCTATGGTTTCCAGGGCATTTCGGTCAAGGACAATGATCATTGTCAGGGAAACCAGCAATGCTCTACTTGGAGGTAAGATTCCCATTGATCCAAACATTTGCAAATTTTAAAAAACTTTTAAATTAGAGTCTAAGGTTTGTAATGTGGGTGTCTGCAGGCTTGTGTAATTGGAATGAGTTGAGCTAGAGGCCAATCTAATCCATCTCTAGCATGCATGTTCACAAAGCTATTTTTTTCACTAAATGTAACACCTTTACATGTAGTAAAAGGAAAGCTCTTATCAACACCCTAGTTTATTCCATGGTTTATGCTTTCCCATTTTTCCATTCTCTATACTGAAATTCCGTGTCTTTTTTTCCTTTCTTGTACTTTTCCTAGTTTGTTGAGCTACAATATGTGTGCAAAAAGGCGGTTGACTTCTGCATCCATTACGTCATGAAAATTAAATAACAAGCTACTAATGGACATCCTAAATATATACTATCGATATTCAATACAAAGATTGACTTGGGATATTAAAAACTTGAAACGAAATGTTTTCATCACCTGTCAACTTTATTTGGCCACTTAATGATCTTCAATACATCAAATTATAAGAGGAACCATGCCAATGGTTGACATGAAAAATGGTGTCGCTTGTGCAAATTATGATGTGAAGAAATTTTGATGTATCACATAGTTCAAGTTTCAATTTCAAATGTATAGTCTCTCCATGTCTAGGTCAGGTCTCCATTTCAAAGGTAAAGTTCCTCCACGTCTAGGGGTTTTGAGCTTCTTTAAAGCTACCTAAAACTTAGAAAAATCCTATAGCTATGCTCCTTGGATTTTTGGGAATTTTTTGCTTCGTAAGATTCCATTGGCTTTCAAAGGATCGAGGCAAAAACATTGACTTATTCACCGAATGTTTTCAAATTTAAAAACTTTATGTAAAAAGCCTTTTTGGAAGAAACTTATTTTCAATTTTGTGGCAATTTAGAAGTTTGATGTAACTTATTTTCACATACTTTCCTTCATCACATAAACTTATATTATCTACACACAACTTTATCTCATTTTTGAAACATATCGAAGTTCTCTTTGGTGTTACATATCCCCCACTTTGGAAGTGTGGTAGTTACAAGGTGCTCCAAGAAATGTCAGCAAGGGATCACAATCCTATTGCAACCACATTTATTGTTTTTATGAACACTCTTTGATGGATGGTAATTTCCTTGACTCTAGTGAGCTGATTCCTCAAAATTTGGGGAAGGAAGGGGAAAAGATAGAGTGGCACATTCTGAATTGTCGATGTGTCTTTGTTAGGAATTCAAAATATGTGATATCTTTTGTCACATAATGTGGAGATTGTTTCAAAGATCATGCAATGAAGAGAATTGTAAACTTTGCTATGACAACACTCTCATATTGGTTACCAATGGATTCTTGAATTGTAGAGAGTGAAGAGTGTTTTGAACGAAGGATGGATAAGGCAAAGTATCTATCCATTTCTTGGATAAGGTTGTGTCTGGAAAGGAGTTGTGTAGTTGCATAATACATTTACTGTGGACGAAACTCAATCAATTATTAGGTAGTAATGAAACTCGATATTACAAAGCATAAATGCTCTCTGCAGCATAGCAAAACCTTTTATTATGATATTGGTATTGTCAGCAAATTATCTTCAGGAACTAGGGAATATTTGGTATACAAGGTAAGAATTTAGTTGGTTGTAAATGGATTTATAAAACTAAGTTCACTGTAGAAGGACATATTGAAAGTATAAATCTAGGTTAGTTGCAAAAGGTTTTAATCAACTTGAAGGTAAATATTATAATGAAACGTTTGCTCCTGTTTCTAAAATGAATACAATAAGAACCATTTTATCTATTGCTTCATATTATCAATGAGAAATACACCAAATGGATGTTAAAATTTATTTTTTAAATGGTGATGTTAATGAAGAAATTTATATGCAACAACATCCTAGTTTTATTAATTTTGAATCTTCAAATTTAGTATGTAAATTACACAAGTCTTTATATGGTATCAAACAAGCACCTAGAGCTTGGTATGATAAAATTGATGCATATTTTTTGAAGAATGGTTTTAAGGGTTGTATATCTGATCCAAATCTGTATGTTCAGAACTTTGGTACTAATATTCTCATTGTTTTTTTATATGTAGATGATCTAATCATCACAAGCAACCAGCTTACATTAATTCAAAATCTAAAAATTGATCTTCAAAAGCAGCTTGAAATGACTGACTTTGGTTTATTGCATTATTTCTTGGGTCCTCAAATCTGAGATATGGCAGATGGTATGTTTCTCTCTTAGTGAAGTATGCTATAGACTTGTTGGCTCATTTCCATATGAGCCATTGTAAATATGATCCTACGCCATTTAATTCTAGTGTAAATTTAATTGTTGAGTGTACCACACTGCTTGTTGATGCTACTCTTTATCATCAACTTGTAGGCAGTTTGATATATTTAACTCACACTCGACCATATCTCTCTTTTCCCATCATTTTGGTTTCTCGATTCATACAACAACCTCATGAAAATCATTGGCAGGAAGCCAAGAGGATTCTGAGATATTCATAGGGGACATTACAGAATGGTTTTTTTTAATCAAGTAGTACTACAGTTTCACTCTCTGGTCACACAGATTTTGATTGGTCAGGTTAAAGTTCTGATCAATGGTCCACTACAGGTTATGTATTTAAACTTGGTTCAGGTCCAATTTCTTGGTCAACCAAGAAGGTGAAGACTATTTCTTTATCTTCATGTGAATCAGAATATAGAGCAGCCAAAGAAGCAACTAAAGAAGCAATTTGGTTATGGCATGTTCTTATAGAGCTTGGTTTGGCTCTAAAATCATCCACTGTGTTTAAATGCGACAATCAAGGTGCAATCCATCTTGCTTATAATCCGGTATATCACTCCAAGACAAAGCATCTAGACCTTGACACTAATTACATTCATGGACTTGTTGAAGATGGTATTCTTTCTCTTCAGTATTGTCCTACCGAGTAACAGGAAGCAGATATATTCACCAAATTCTTCACCAAGGTGAAGTTTGTGCATATTCGTTCCTTTCTTGGAGTGTGGGAATTTTTCATCAAGGGGGAGCAGTAATGACTCCTTCCTTCCTTAGTGTTAGTGTCGGCCCTTCTGCCATCCATTATTAAGGGGGGCATGTTGGAATATATTATATTCCTTGGAAGGTAATAATGTATTTGTATTATGTTGGAAGTTGTCTACAATCTTATGTAAAAGAGTAATACATTTAACCCATAATTATATGGTGTTTTATTTACTTGTGTAGAGTATTTTTCCATGGTATTGTATTAAGAGATGTTATTTTGGAGAATTATATTATCCCACGTGTAATATGTGAGACTAATTCCTCCTCATCTCTTAGTATATAATAGGGTCAAGTGAGTCTCTACATATCATGTATTCTTGATGTAGTAGTGGTACTATTGTGACACTGTTGTACATCATCTATATTCTTTGGGGTATTTGTGTTTTTTCCCTTGTAAGATTGGATAAGATATTCTGTAGATAATAGAAGACTACCTTCCCATGGATGTAATCCATTAGGGTGAACCATGTATATCGGTGTTCTCTTGTCCATTTATTTTCATGTTCTTATCATTTATGATATATTGTTGGTTGCTTAGATAGGTTGTTAACTAGTTTATCTTGACTCTACTATTTTAACATTATCCACCTATTTTTTATTATGATTATGTGCTATAGGTTTCAGATTCATATGAAGAAGATCACATTTAGCATGATCCTCTTATTGAGACTAAATCTGAAGAGATTCTAGATACATATCCAGTACCCATTCCTAATCAGAATCCTAAACCCATATGGACTCAAAATCTTCAGGATGCAACTGGAAGTGGTGTTGTAGATCTAGAAGAAAGAAGAATAACAACATCCTAGTATCAGAATGAGCATGATGCACTATCCCTCACAGATTCTTTCTCTACAACATGGTGCAACAATGTTCCAAGCTGGTGCTACTTGATGATGGCGAATGATCAGCTACATGGCACATATAAGCATAAACTTGATCATTCCCTACCTTCACCATATAGAAGAGACAAATAGAATCATCAGTTCAAAAGTACATTGAGAGGTCCACTGATGGACCATGCTGCTGCATAGAGCTACAAATTTGCAGTAGTGTTTTTGCTCAAGTTATATTTCTAAGGAGGAAGCTTCTTTGTTCTAAAGATAGATTGCAGCTTGTTATTTCCTGCTTCTTTTGAGGGGGGGGTTCCCATGAGTTTTTCCCCTATTTCCTCAGTAGTATTAAGCAACATTTTTTACTATATTTTAGATTGTATTTGGGTGACCTATGGTATTCCTACCAGGGTCCACAGTTTTCCAAGTTAGGATTCGGGGGCTGTTAGGATTATTAATCCTCCCTTGGTCAAATGTCTATTAGATTAATTTATCCTAACTTAGGAACCTTAATTAATTATTTGGGTCCACTAGTAAAATTGGGTCCAGTTGGCCTAATGGGTCCACATGTATGAATTGGTAGAATGTGTTGAACACTGCTAGAAGTTAACTGCCACTTATTGCATGTGCATGCATTAGTTTGGGCACCTTCTAGACCAATACCTACATTTTAGGAGCCACTAGGAGTCACGGCACCAACCTACATAAGTTAGTTGGAGTTAGTACTAGTTTGTCTTAGTTAGCACCCAGTTACTTTTGGTTAGTTCACAATCAGTTAGCTAGCGCTAGCTATGCATGGCTAATACATGGTTGCATGTGGAGTAGGCACATTTTCCCACCTACCACACTCAGTTGCACTGAGTTAACTAGGTATCACTTATTGATTGAGTTGGTTGGACATCTGGGAGTTGATTTGTTGCACTCCAATATTGATTGAGACACCATGAGTTAGACGATCAGTTACATATAGTCAGATCCAGTGGATAGATTCAAATTTCTACCTAATGCATTCGAATTCTTTTCCTATGTAAACTATTGTAACACTAGATTTAATTATTGTGAATGATATTGTAAATTCCTGAGAAATACTCATATGTTCCATGTGTGTTTTGTTTTGTTTAGTTGGTATCTTCATTCTCCATTTACTGCAAACATTATTAGAACTATCTTCTTGAATATCTAAATGGCATTGAAATTATAATAAAAGGAATCTTTCTATAGGTGAAGGTTCCCCATGGGCATATAAAATCTGTCTTATGTTGATCTTATGGGGGTATCTCAATCTGTTTATAGCTAGAGAAGCTATCCTTGAACGAGAAGATGGCACTCTCAACACAGTTTTCAATGATTTGATCAATGTATGGGGTGGGTAATTTGTCCTTAGGACAAACCCAATTCAAATCCTCAAAATCAATGCAAATCCTAATAGTACCCTACTTTTTATTGACAAGGACTACATTGGACACCCATTCAGTCAAAGGCACAGTGTAAATGAAACCATCCTTAACCAGTTTTTCAATTTTGTCCTTAATGGTTGTTGCTTTCCTTGGATGTACCTGATGTAACTTCTCTTGAACTGACTGGGCACCAGGGTAAGTTTTAATCTCTTGAAAAATTATAGAGGGATCTAACCTTGGCATTTATTCATAGGTCCAAGAAAAAATATCTCTAAATTCCTTAAATAAAGTCGTATAAGACTAGATATCTGAAGGGGAAGAGTTATGTCCTATCTAGATGTTCTTTGGGATACTGAGTTTCCCTGATATATCAATTGCAATGGTTTCAGTAATGTTACTTAAATTACCCTCAAATTCGACATCACGGGTGAGGATCGGAGGCTGAGGATCAGTTACTATATCAAAAGAAACCGCTGATGCAAATTGTTCTTCTACCATATGTTAATGGGGAAGGAAAGAAGATCGATGGTTATGATCTTTCCAAGGAATATCATATAAGGACATAACTTCCATGATGGCATCATCAACAGGGAGTATATGCGATAGATAATCTAGAGAAGGGGGGGGGGGATTTTCTAGCCAATATAGTAGGTGATATGTGTCTAAACCCACCAACAAATGATCATTGATGGTGGGATCACTAGTGGTTTGAACAGCATGGTACATTTCCTTAAAAGGAATCGTTGATGTCGAATCAAAAATGGAATTTCCTTTATCTATTGTAGAAGTAGAAATCATGTTCATGGATGTGGGCTGCGAACCAGAAGGAGGATTAGATAACAGAAAGATTCCCATAAGTGAGGAATATTTGAGGAGACCTAATCCAATGTTCTGATATTGGGGGGTTTTCGAAGACAAAAGTGGAACATTGTTCACAATATTCGAAGTTGCATCGGGTGAACATAAATCTAACTGGTCAATAGTAACAATCTTTCCTTGGAATTGGAACCAGACTACCTTAAAAAATGATGAAGCAACAACTTGCATAGCATAAAAATAGTTTTGACTGAGGAGAATATTGTAATCTAAAAGAGCGTCAACATATTCAACATGAATGGAAACTGATTCCCCCCCCAGTTCTACTTGGAGAGAGGGCGGTATTCCATAAGCTTAAAATCCGTGACCATAAAAAGCCTTTAATGTCGTGGGTGAAAGATTGATTTTAGGAGAACCAATATCTCTCCAACAAGATAAATACATGACCAAGGTTGAGGCTCCCTCATTCAATACGCTACAATGGATCATATTTCCAATAGATTTTGTGGACAATTAAAAATCTAATTGATAGGAAATCCTAGATTTAAAATAATCCAACTTGAAAGTGGTAATGTTTTTGTTTTAAGGATCCAATTATCCAAGGACTAATAGTAAATTCTTTCTCTATGTAGGACATGTTTTAAGTACGTTGAGAGTCGACATAGTGCACGGTGCTTGAGCTAGATCTTCCACTATATTATAGTATTGGATGGCACATGCGTTAGGATTAAGGATGGACTTTTGAAGTGTACTCTTAGGTGGACGAAGAATTGCATTAAGAGTAGGTTTTTCAATCTGAAGACCATTAGTTGGAGTAGGAGTGGATGTTGAAGGTTTTTCAGGTGGAACATTATCAGTTTTATTTTCTAAAGTAGGTTCATAGCTTTGGGATCGAGTATTAAGGTTAATTAATTCACTTGACATCACTTTGACCTCACCTACGGAAGGTGAAGAAGGCCTGTGCAAGGATTGGTGGTCAATCAATTGTTGTTGGGTAGGGAAAGGGACTGCCGGGGTGGGGGTATCTTTCAAAAAATCATTAACTTCCTCATGATGATTACACTCTTTAGTGAAGTGATCACCTCCACAAATCAAGCAGGAAAACTTTTCCTTTCTCTTATTCTTATAATCAACATCATGGTTTCTTTTTTTATTACCTTCGTGTTGGTTATCGAATTTATTGGATTTTTTTTTACCTTTTTTCTTTCCTCCAAGAGATTTTGTGGATTGGACAATGTTTAATTTGGTGGAAACAATAGGAGGGGATTCTTTTTTGGATGGTGGAACAGGTTGACTAGCTGGTGTGGCCGGTTGATTTTTCTTTTTCACAGATTTAGTCGTTGATTTTGTTTGATCTGAACCAAGAACACCATAATTGGGTGGTTATGTTGTAGGTCTTGAAGGATCTGATTTAGGATGAGGAGCGTGAGGAATTAAATCATACAAATTTCCTGACTGGGAATAGACCAAGTCTAGGTACTGAGCATGGCTAGTGGTCTAATCCTCGGTAATAGAATCTCCAATGGATACATCCCTAGAAATGGGGGGAAGTAAGGATTTAGTAAACCAATTGACTAATAACTAATTAGGAATGGGATCCTTAATCAATCTACGTATTCATATCCATTCATGTATATGATCAGATATATGGGTAGAAGTAGTTTGGAAAAGTGAGGCTAACAGGTCCGTACCTATCTCGTATTGAATCAATAATTAGAAATGTGTTAAAAATTCCATTGATAAAGTGTTAAAGTCCCAAATGTAATGCTGAGGTAGCTCAATATACCACTCTGTAACTACTCCAGTGAGAGTTCTCTAAAACAAACATAGACGAATTGAACCATCCATCAGAGAATTAGATGAGCACCATAGATGAAAAGTCATTATGTTGTTTTTGGGGTCCTCACCACGTTTACCATCGAATTTAGGTATGTCTATGGGTAACTTAACTGGGATGTCCAGCCATGAGGGATCATGATGTATTAGATTGTTGATCAATCTAGACAAGTCTGGAAGATCCAAGGTAGCCAAAAATGGTAATTGTTGATTAGGTTTTGGGTACTAGTAATACTGATATGGCATATGTGGACCAGTAGGACCATACTCATATTGATAAACGGACATAGATGATGCCCCCATGGCTAGTTGGTTAGGTGGTTTATTTATAAATGATCCACTAGAATGTATTCCAGGTGGTGGGACACTCGAGGGAGGTGGACCTATAGGTGGTGGGCCTCTAGGTGGGGGACCTCCACATGGTTGTTCTCCATGTGGTGGTCATCCAAATGGTAGTCCTCCAGGTGGTGGTACTCTAGGTGGTGATCATCTAGATGGTGGGCCTCCAGCTGGTCCTCTAGGGGAACCTCCTGAAGGTGTCCCTCTAGGTGGACCTTCAAAACCTTCAATGGTATTTATAAATGGTCCTCCATAGGGTGGGACATTATACCAATTAGGTTTCCTCCAAGGGATATAATCATTCCTAGGGTAAGGCATTCTAGTATAAACAACCCCTGATGGTGGTTGTTGGCTAAAAACAAGGTATTCCTGTAGGCTCAACCTGGACCTCCCAGAAGCAAGTTAGTTAGTTAGTTACTGATAAGCTTGATGAACCGTAGGTGGTTGGTTTTCAGGGTAAGTATAACCCCAAGAAAGTTGACTTACAATGGGTTGAACCCATTAAGGTTGTCCCTGGATATAATAGGGTACAACTGTGTTGGTATTAGGAGGAGGAGTGTTTACTATTGGTGGTTATGTTGGTAGTTTTTCCCCCATACTAGAAAGGGTTCCCCTTGCACGTAAAACAACTTGGGCTGGGGAATTCCCCCCCAGGTGTGGAAACTTCCATGGGAGTGGAAACCTATGGGGAATTTTGAGTAGGCGGAGCGGGGGTTGAGGTTTTACCTAGATATTGAGTAACCATGTTTTGGGATGGTGATCTTGAGACGGGAACTAATTGGGATGGTGAAAGGGCATGATATCCAGGTCTGGTTTTTCTAAAACAATGGGGGAGAGGATAAGGACTTCTCCTATTTATATTGTTTCCTAGATTACACAAGTGTTCGATAGATTTATGGAGGGGCCCAAAAAATTCTTGATTTGACGGGACCTATTGAATGAGAGTAACGTAGGAAGGTCTAGTCGTCTCGTATTTAGAAATGGATTTCCCCATTGAGGTCTCCCAAAAAGGAGAATTTGGACCAAACTCTATTGCTATGGTATCATATGATGGGTGATTGAATACCCAATACGATGAACCAAGTTGGCCTTTCGGTTGAAAGCAAAAGGAACTATCTTTAGTGGAAGGTTGTTGAACTAAGAAGGGATTGTCATAAGAAGAAAATTATTCCCTGGTTTTAGTAACTGGAACACCTTTTACATGAGAATCAATACTATTTGGTTGGTCCATGTTTTCACCTTCATTTCCTTCGACAATAGGAGGAGAGTCAAGTGGTAAACCCTATGAGGATGTCTCGCAGGTAGATCAACCAGGGTGTTGGTTAAGGTTTACTACTCTAGAATTCTTAACAAAGAAGAGATCACACACAAAAAAATATACTCAAGATAAGGCCACAAGAAAACTTAAATGATAGGATGGGATTATCAAAATCCAGTTCCTCACTAGGATTGTCAAGTTGTCACAACTCACAATATACAGTAAGCTCTAATAGTAAAATGTGACAGGGAAGACTGGGACTGTATCCTTTCATAAACACCCAATTACCTGGATGGCACATGTGTAGTAGCTCCCCAAGTGTTGTTCTCGGTGTATTGATCTAGCAAGAGGACCAAAAGGATTTTATTAGTTTCTTAGGGTATCCTAGAGGGGTCTGTTGATATACGCAAGGTATGTGGGAACTCAAATCTGTATTAGTGTTTTCTAATGCATATTCGTTTGAAAGGGACATTTCAATATACAATCAAGTACGTGAAGTAACTTTCGATATACCTCAAGGGTACGTGAAAGGGTGTTCGATATACCAGCAGTATGTCTAAGAACCACACGATCCCTAGGATGCAGTGCAGGAAAATAACAACAAATCCTATGTTTTAAGATGTTGGAATACATCTCTACCCTATCACTGAAATTACTAAACATTTTAACCTAATCTACCATTTATTTTTTCTTGATGGTTAGTGAATGTTTATGGAATGTATATCAAGATGCAAATTTAATACTTATATGCAATGCAACTCTTCTCTTTGATTAAGGCTAGCTAGAGTAGGGGAGAAACCTTTCTTCTTTTAAAAACACATATTCCACGCTACTTTCAACAATTTAAACTTCAAGATATTTAACAATTTTCAAAAAACACACACAATATTTTAAAGGAGGAAGGAAGGGGAGCTTATAATTCCCCCAAAATATATGCTTTCTCAATCAAACTCAAAAATATTTCTTCTCCTAAACACTCATGTAAACCAAGATTAATGGAAGAAAAACGAGCTAACTAAATTCTTTTGTCTTTTTAATATGATTCAAAAAATAAAGAACCCTAAGCAATTGAAATTGACTAATTGCAAAGAAGCTACAGATCTTCTTTTCCCACAAGCCTACAATCACTTTCAAAGAATGAACTAAGCAAACCATGCATCCAAAACTATAATTCATACACAATTTCCTCAACTACAAATTCCTTATTAATGAAAACCTCTGTATCTAAGCTCAAAAAGTGAGATCAAGCTATCAAACTATCAGATTCAGTGAAAAAAAATAATCACATTAAATAGCAAGCCAAGAGAAACAAAAAATACTAAAGAACACACTCTAGGACAGTGATTGACCTACCTCAGTGCACTATGTAGGGTTGCGCCAGAGTGCCAGCAGGGGGTTGGTGCACTGTGTACATTGAGTGAAGGCATCGGCGAGGCTCTGTGTTGTATAGAAGAAGGCACCAGTAGCGCTTACTATCAGAGTGAAATAGGAGCTAGAAGAGGGTGGCTCTTTGTCAAATCTACCCATGTGAACCGACGGATCCATAGATGAAAAAAAGGCCAGTCATCTGTAAAAGAAACCAATGGTGGACTGAGTTGGGATGATAAATAATTAATGCAGAATTTAAAAGAGGAAATTTACAGAATAATAAGGTGGATCACTCACCTTAACAACTTAAGTGAGTTAAGCAAAGAGAATGACAAGTTTACAAGTAAGAGTGTTACCAAAGATTTTATATCCAACTGGATCTATTGTAGATCTGATCGGATCTATCCTAGATATGATTGGATCAAGCCATCCCCAGTATGGTCACCAATTTTGTTTGTAGGAATTCTTCAACGAGTGCGAACACTGCTTGTTCCTCTAGCCTATATGGTACAAGTCTAGAACAAAAAACCACAACAATATATCCTTCCCCTAGATGGTTAATCTTCTTGAATAAAATAACTCTTTTACCTCAGATCCAAATGTTCAGGTCTTTGTTTCACTTTTCTTCATGCGATCTATAGTACCTGCAAAGAAGCATCTGAAACAAGGAAAAAAGGATAAGAGTAATAAGATAGATCAACAATCCATATTAGTGATCAAGGAATCTAATAATAAATTACTGATATTCAAACAAATCATATATGGGAAAGGGAAACACTTTTGTATTAATCAAATGGAAAGAGAAAGCTACAACCAAATCCTTGATGTCAATAGCTTTGTTTCCACGAGGTATTGGAAACAATCACAAACTCTTCACTCACACAAAGATTTTTTCTGACAACACTCACTCATCCAACAGCATAAGGATGCTCTCCTTGGTCTCCCCTTCACATAGTCCATGAAGCCTTCTTTTATTGTCCAAGGGAGGCTCATATGAGATGAGATATTTTGGGGAAAGGATAGGGGATGATCCCTATGGGATAGAAGGTGGAGAGATAGGAACATCGTCCACAAGATATTTCGCTTGGAATATTCTCGAAACTTCCTTTTTTCCTTTTTAATTCTATTAGCACTTCTTACAAGGAGGATATATGCGTTGGCACTTTTTGTGAATAGGGAAAAGGCACCGGTGGTTCCTAATGTAAGTGGAAAAGGTGTGCCATCCCTCTCTCACTCTCTATCATAAGAGGGAAAGTGCGCCAGCCAACTTAAGAGTGGAAAAAACTATCAAAAAAGATCCTTGGCCAACTGCTTCGAAGGGTTTCAAGCATTAGTGTATATTTCAGGTGCAACAGGAGAAAACCTCCCTCAAGATAATTAGGTAATAAGGAAACAAGATTCCATACTTATGAGAAAAAAACTTGTGAAAAATTGCTGCAATATGAAATTTTGTGGAGCAGTAATGAAAAATATTCGTTTTTCTATGCATCAACATCCTAGGGATGTGCATGTGAACTTTTCAATCTTCTTCTAATCTGATGAATATTTTATTTTTCTCTTCTTTCTTGAGGAAGAGTGGTATGATACAATGTGTTCTTCATTGAGCCCAATTGTTGATCAGTCCTTACCATCATGTAGTATATCTCTGGAATTTTGTTCCACCACTCTATAGGTAGTGAAACTATGTGGGAGAGTGAAACGTGTTCATTCTAATACTGGGACCTTGTTCTTCTATTTTTTGGATTCCCAGCAACATTCCTAGCTGCTTCAATGATATTTTGGGCCCCTTTAGGCCTCTAATTTGGAATATGAGTTGGATCTAGATCTAAAATCTCTTGAGGTTCAAACTCAACATCAAGGTCATGTTGATATTGTTCCTCATCTTCTGAATATAAAACATTAGACAACCCATCATTATCAAATGGAAATGAAAGAGTTCTTGTAATGAAATCCAAATTTAATTATTAATCTAGGTTAATTAATGTAAATAAACTAAGAGGTGACTTGAAAAGTCACCTCTCTTCCCCAATTACGATATAAATTACAAGGGCACCTATTATGTAATTCATCTCTACATTTACTAAATATATATTAAATTACATTTTCTCTTATGTTTCCTCTTCTTACTCTGTCATTGGTATCAGAGCCTCTCGGCTCTCAGCACTAGCCCACCTCCTTGCATTTTCCACCTCCGTTTCACCCACCTCCTTCTCCCTTGATTACTCCATCACTCCCCCACTCATTTGCTCCACATCTCCACCTCCATCCTATTTCACCCATCACCACTCCAAGTCACCATTCCACGTGCATACCATTTCATGTTCCTTCTAAACACCCACTCCACCCTCCTGCTCGATGCTGCTCATGCCCAGGTCCATGCTGCTCCCTCATTTGCTCCACCTTTCCCACACATGCATCTGCACCACCCTACCCCCAAGTGCATATACTCTCACCCCACAACGCTTCCCAATCCTCCATCTTCCATCTTCCACCCACCTTCTCCACCCGCCTACCCCTTCCAACTCTCCCTCCCCTCCAGTTGCCTCGCCTCCATCTGCCTCCTCCTACTGTTGATAACCTGTGCCCCTTATTCCTCTTGCCTCACTTCCCATCCTCCCCATCCTTACCATTATTACCCTCACTGTCCAATCTACTACATGCCCTGTTGCTCATCCTCCATCCCTGCCTCCTTCGTCGTTGTTTCCCTCCCACCAACATTGTTTTCCTCACCGTTATCCTCATTCTGCCACTCTCTACATGACCATTAATTTTTTTTAATAATAAATTTTAATATTAACAATATTTATTAAATATTATTATTTATTAATATTATTATTAATTTAAAACGAAAACTATATTATAATAATTATTGTTATTATTATAGTTTAAAAAAAATTAATAATAAAATATATATAAAGAATCGTGATGGGCTGGCATTATACAACAAATAAAAATAAGTCCACATTCAGCACTGGGAAGATTTCAGCAATCACCAGATCAATGGATGCTCAGTTTGATCAAATCAATGAGAAAATTAACAAGAATTACGAGGAACTCGACGTAAAAATCAAACAAACCAATGATTATTTAACATCAAAGTGGGCACAATTTACGTCACGAATAAAGAATAGCTTCCTCACTCTACAAGAAGACCAAAAGAAAAATCAAGCAGTTTTAACCGCCATCTTAGACAGATTACAAATCTCGAATGACTTGCAACCAAACTCTCCAAGAACTCCAGAGCATCCAGATCCTCTATTCAACATGTCGTCCTCTAATGCATATACACAAGGATGCCAAATACGGGTGAAAGTCTAGTTACCCAAATACGATGGGGACGAACGACAATGCATAGCTTGGATTAACAAAGCCGAGGAATATTTAGACATCCACAACATCCATTATGACGACGAGAAAATTAACTACGCCTCCATGCATCTAGAAGGGAGCGCTTACAATTGGTACTTATGGTAGAAGAATACTGCAAGAATATGTTCTTACAACTAGGTTAGCTTTAGGAACGACCTCATCAAAATATTCCAAGGCATTTAAGAAAAAGACTTCTTTGCCAAAATCACAAGGTTACAACAAAAAAACAGTGTCTATGAGTACACCTATGAATGGGAAGCACTATAAACTCGAGTCTGAGAGTTAATCTATTACAAACAACTATAGACCTACATACACAGTCTAAAACAACACATCCGTGATGAACTAGAGTTACACAACATCTCTACCATGGAGGAAGCACGATGTAAATCTAGGATTATTGAAAGCAAATCCTTTCATACAAATGTCGACCAAGACGACTCCAAAAAGAACCCCTTCCATTCAGGATACATAGGAAATCCAAGGTATACACCGCCTCAACTTAGGGAAGGAACAAAGCCTAGTTTAGAGGCTCAGAGAATAAAAGAAGGAAAATGTAAGTTCTGTGGAGACAAATGGGATCCTAAGCACAGATACTGACAAAAGAAATTATATGCTTGTGAAGCAGATCTAGAAGTCAATGAACCAATTGAGAACGATGTAAATAGCCAAGAATACTACCACCTAGGAATTGAGTATGACTCCCCACAAATCTCATTAGCCGCTATTACCAGAATCTCCCAACCGCAAACATTGAAGATTAAAGGTCATATAAAAAATGATAACGCCATAGTTCTCATTGACTCTAGCAACACCCATAACTTCCTTAATGTTAGCCTTGCTAAAGTATTTAACCTATTTATTCATCCAGTACCTAACATGATGGTTATGGTAGTAGATGGAAAGAAGATTGACAATGTGGGAAGATGTCACAAGGTTAAGTTACAAATGCAAGAATATAACTTAGAATCAGATTTCTTTGCAGTACCACAGGGAGGAATCGACGTAGTATTAGGAATACAATGGTTACAAACCTTGGGTACATACTGTGCAAATCACCAAGAACATTTAATTGAATTCCATGCGTTTGGGAAAACACACAAATTATATGGGTTCCAACCACCTCCAACACAACTGGTTACAGCACATCAAATGTAAAAGCTACGTTGGAAAGATGCACCAACGTACATACTTCAATGTCGAGAAATGGAGATTCTAACAAGTGAAGGAGATATGGACAAACAACCAAAGACACAAGATCTAATTCGAAAACATCGCAAGGTGTTTCAAGATTTAACTAAAGTGCTCCCAACAAACAGAAAAACTGAACACATAATCGAAATAGAACCAGGGATAAAACCTGCCAGTAACAACCCATACAGATTTCCACATCTGAGACGTTGCGATAGTTCACGTAGTCATTGTCGTCAATTAAGATTTGAGGACAAAGATTCCTTAAGGGAAAGGCAATGTAATGAAAGCCAAATTTAATTATTAAGCTAGGTTAATTAATGTAAATAAACTAAGAGGTGAATTTTCAAGTCACCTCTCTTCCCCAATTACAGTATAAATTACCAAGGCACCTATTATGTAATTCAGCTCTACATTTATTAAATATACATTACATTACATTACATTTTCTCTTACGTTTCCTGTTCTTACTCTTTCAATTCTTATACCTTCTTCTACTTCAGATTATTTTGGATCATGCAATTGGTCTTGCTCAAATTGCACACTACACTCTATGAAGCACGTTTTGGTTTCAAGTTTCATCAATTTATATGCTCTAACATCCTGAGCATATCCCAACATAATACATTTTCTACTCTGGGATTGGAAATCTTTTCTCTTATCAATGGGGATTATGGCTCAATCTTTGGAGTCAAAACTCTCAAGTGCAATACATTTGGCTTATGACCCACATAAGGGGAATTTTAGGGAAAAAATGGGCCTCAAAACAAAAATTGCACCATCAAAATCAATTTTACAAGAACCAATCAAAGTCTAGATAATTTCCATCATCCCTTGTGGTTGAAGTGGCATTGCTTGAGTTAAAGTTGCCTACTTGTCAAATTCTAAATGGTGGATCAAAATATATTGTTAACCATACTCATAATGGAAAAACTACTCATAAATTACTTTCAAGTATAATATTTATGTACTTACTACTTTTAAAGTACTTTCCATTTTCAATATAAAATATATTATTAATCAAAATTTAAACATAAATTCAAAAATGAAATCATGATTTAGTACTTTTGGATTTTATATAATAAATAAATTTTATTGTATGACATAATAAAATTATTATATATTATATCACATCCGGGTTCAAGTTGCAATAAAGCGCCTTTAAATGCCCATTGAAGCCGGAAAGGATATCTATTTATTATTTCCTTTGTGAGAGGGAGAGGAACCGCCCTGTATAACTTTTACCATATACTTTTATTATGAGATATATAATACATAACATAAAACAACATCTTTAAGTTATATAACATCACTTTTTATATTTTCTTTTTTTATAATATAAAGTCACATATATTATGTGTTTCTATAACCGGTCATATATCATATTCTATTAAAATATAATCTAATATAACATTATATTATATTATAATAATTATAATACATATTAGATAATATTATATTTAATTAAAGATCTTTTGTTTTCTTTTTGTTAGAATAGAAAGTCACATATATTATGTGTTTTTATAAATGGTCCTAAATCATATTATATTAAAATATAATATAATATATATTATAATTATTATAACCATTATAATATAAAATAATAATTATAATCTATATTATATTATATTTTAATATAATATATTATGTTATATTAAAATTAAAGATTAAATATTAAAATTTTATATTAAATATGTAAATATAAAAACTAAATAATTATTAATGTGAATTAATTTAAATAAGTTTAATTTACAATTTATTTACAAAAGATGTTTTACTTTATTTTATTTTATGAGTACTTTATTTTAGTACATATATAGATTCAAAAGTACTCATGTTTCTAGTCGTATCAAATATTATTTTTTATTAATTTTATTTGTGTACATATTTTCACTTTCACTTAACCATAGTTACATGAATTGTAGTGCAAAATGTGAGTTGTAAATATACCATCCACACAAAATGACAACTCACAATATTTCCTTATATCTCTTATGAGGCCCATCTTAGACCTTAAAATTTTCTCTAATGACAGTGCTTCGAAAGGAGTGGCCCCAATCACTAATTTGTGAGGCGCCCTATTCCAGATATATGAAGCACAATTAACAGCTTCAACCGATAAGTAAGAAGGAATTAAGGCAAGTTATCATCTCCTTCAAGGATATATTTTTCCTCTCAGCCACACAATGTTGTTGTGGTGTGTATGGAATGGATAGTTCCATTCAAATACTCTCAGATATACATAACTATTGAAAATATCTTTTGACATACTCACCTCCATTATTAGATCTGATGGATTTAATCTTCTTCTCGAAGTTGTTCTTGTTAAATTTGAGAACCATAGATATACATGACAATATGAGAGCTATTGTAAATGAATTATGCTGTGGAATAATTAAGATCAATATAAACTGAGCAAATAATTCATGACACAAATTTCAGATAAATAGGACAAGAATTGCTCACCGATAATCACAACGTTAATCTTAATTCATTAATGAGTAATACAATGGTAGTACAATAAATAGAAATAGAATAATGTGGATAGGATTCGAATCTACCAACTCTAACTGACTATTTAGCTAACTCATTGTGAAAATATCATAGTTGGAGCTCACTAGTTTAACTCTAGATGTCTAAATCAGTCTACAATCAATTAATTGATGAGGTAAGTGGAAGAAAGGATCCACACTCCTTGCATGCATGCAAAACTAGTGCTAGGATAACTAGTAGTGATCTAATTGATTGTAAATGTAGGATAACTCAACCTAACTGCTTACCTACCACAACCAACTAAAGGTGACTGCTGGTAGAACTAAAAGTGGGATCCTATAATGTAGAGATTGGTCCCATATGCACATGAGCTCATGCATCAATATGCAGTAAGTGGAATATAACCTCTAGGTGTGTCCCGCATACTCTATTACAATGATAATAACTCCCTAAGTTAGGAAAAATGACCAAATAGACTATATTGGACAAAGGAGGACTAATTAATCCCAACACCCCCTCTTAATCCTAACTTTGGACAACTTGGGCCCTGGAAACTGGGCCAAAGGTCGCCCATACAATCTAAATGAAATAAAATACTGCTTAATAAACAAGGAAAATGGGGAAACCTCATTTGAACCCACCTCCCCCACCCCTCAAAATAAGCAGGTAATTAGGAAACAAGCTGCCATACTTAAGAGAAAAAATTTCTCTTTGAGAAAAAAATTGTGAAAAAATTGCTGCAGTCTACAACTATGTGAAGCATTGATGCAAAATATTGGTTCTTCTATGCATCAGCATCATGGGACTGTGCATGTCAACCTATCCATATTTTTCCAATATGGTGATATATAGGAGAAGAAATATTTCCTTTGTCTCTTCTTTCTGGACAAATAGTGACTTGATCTAATTTGTTCTTCAGTGGGTGGAATTGTGTATCAGGGCTTACCATCAAGTATAATCTCTTAAGCAGTTTGTTGCACCACTCTGAAGGTAGAGAAACTGTGTGGGATAGTGCAACTTGTTCATTTTGATACTAGTACCTCATTTGACTTCTGTCATCTGGATCCCCAACAACATTCCTAGCTACTTCAATGAGCTTTTGAGCCCATTCAGGCCTCTGATTTGGAATAGGAGTTGGATCTAGATCTACATACTCTTGAGGTTCAATCTCAATATCAAGATCATCTTGATCTTGTTTCTCATCTTCTGAATCTGAATATTTAGATGATACATCATTACCAAAATTTGTAGATATAATTTTTTTACCTCCCCTTTCGAATGGCAGGTAAGGTTGTGCTAGATTTAAGTATGGTTGAAAGTGTGAGAATTCATATGCCTTTGAGGCATGGTTTACAACACCCTTCTCTATAATATTCCCAGTTGAGATGTCTATGTTCTCCACCAAGTTAGGACCAAATACTACTTGTTTTGGTGGGCTAGTATGAGTCATCTGATATACATATAACAAATGTGCATCTAATGGGGGAACATAGGGTACATTTATGAACACTCCATGATTTAACCTAGCAGAACCCTTTGCTTCAAATCAAATTTCAGTATCATCATCCATGTGAATTATCGGACTACCTGTAGTTTGTAATGAAGAGAATGATTCTATGGATGAAACCATATTATTGGAGGCTCCTGGTTCAATGAGGAAGGCCTATGATTTTCAATAGCTAACCTTCAGTGCATGGCATCTCTCATCATGATCTTCATACTTTTCTCCATATTCATTCTTCCTTACGCCTTCAAGGATGAAATATTTTCATGCTAAAGTAGTTTTTCCATTTTATTGATGGTCCTTTTCATACAATAACTTTCTTGATGAAAGGCTCTCATACAATAGGAACATAGACTCTTATCAAACTTCTTCTTCTTCTTGTAACCTAAGGCTCCATTAGAAGATTTATGGTTATCCTTTTTCTTCAAATCAATAATTTTTGTATGTTTCCCTTTTTGCTTCCCTCTTTCTTTCGCATTGCTAGAGTCCCTAGCTAAGAGTGCTTGATTATTGGAGGTTTGAAGCACTCCCATTTGAATTGATTTGTCTTGCTTCTGGATTAAAGACTTTGTAAAAGCATCTAGAGAAGGAAACTTCTGATTTGGAATGGAAACTCTTCTGGAATATAACTAAGGAATGCATTCCAATGCTCTTCAAAAGTTATTTCACCCTAGCCATTGAACCTAGGTAAGTATTACTGATAATCCCCTCCAGGGAGAGCATTTAAAGGCTTAGGAATAACTAAGGGTGCATATATGGTTGTTACCATCCTATCCATCATATAAAGAGGTTGTCATGCCATCTTGGAGCTGCTTTGTTTTGATGCAGGAAAAGGTTTATTTACTTGGCTAGAACTTGGCTAAAAAGGGCTCTTATTGATTTTAAACTAAAACAATGGAATCTTTCTAGAAGACTGAGTTTTTTCTTTTCTAAAGGACTGTCGATTAGTAAAAACTTGAAAGCTTCTAAATAATATAGAAGGTATCGACAATGATAGATTTCATTTTTTCTCCTCGGAATGTTCAAAAGGTGATTCACGGTCAAAATGATCAGAAGTAGATAAAGAAGGAGAACACTGTGATTTCTGAATTTTCCTAGCTTCCTTCAAAATCTATTCTGGATCCGAGACACCCAGATGCAATGGTGAAGTAGGTTTTCCTCTTGTCCCAATATTGCTGGTAGCCACTATGGATACTACTTGGTGAAAAATTAGTCTAAAATATTTGTTGATTTTTCTCACCTCTCAAAATCAGTAGAAAGATAAAAACCTAGGGAAGATATACTTTAAGTTTCAATCCCCGAAAAATGCACCAAAGATGTTTGTGCTAGAAATTGTTCCTAGACTACCACAACAACAAGCTAACACAATCTAAAAAATAAAACAAAATGAAATTGGTTTTTAATGTTTTGGTTTAAAATTTTATCAACAAGGAGGTAAAAACATAAACAAGCTAACACAAGAACTAGATCATGAACAAATTTGAAGAACTAGGGATCAAACACATATGAGTAAACCATAAACATTACACATATAATATTGATTCCATACACAAGATACAAGCATTTGCATGGGTAAGAACCTTAAACAATAAATGAAGTTTATGTTGAGTAATCAAATATATTATAATCCAAACCAGCATAGCATGTAAAATGGCTTATTAGTATGTATATAATAAATAACAGTATTCAAACTTACATAAGAGTTATAAGTCTTAGTTTGAGATACATCAACTCTAGATCCTCTCCTTAAGTCAAAATTTGAAACAGTTACAAAAATAATTCTATTTTCCAACTCAGTAAACTATTAACTATTACTAACTAAACTACTTGACACCTATCACTGGCAGCCTTCATAGATTCTTGGCTTCCTAAGCTGACAAAGCAATTCCTTCTAAAGCACATGATTGTATTTTACTTCGTTGCTACTCTGCTTCTAAATATTCAATCTTCTTTAGTAATCCTTGATTCTGCTGGGTCAGAATTTGAACTCTCTGGTTTAATTCTTCAAACTAGCTCTGAGTCTGGATTTTTCTCTATAAGGCCTCTTTTGAGACAGCTATCAATTCCTGATAGTGTGTATTTATATCATCAAGGTCCCCTCTCAATATTCTATTAGTTATGACCAATCAATCATTTGTCTCACTAAGAAAACCAATCTGATATTTGTATTGTTTCACAGTTTTTTGAAGCTTTTCAATCTCTCAATATATGCACATTTCTTCCTGTAACGTAGAAGTCTTATCTAACAACCAAGGTATATCAATTTTTTTGAAAATAAGGTCATCATCTTCCTCATCTTTAACTTTTTCTTCTTCAACAAGAACTTCTGGAAACTTACCTCGTTCAGTGCTGAAATTTATTGGTTGTTCTGAAACCTTATCCTTTTATGAAAAATAATCTAATATCAGTGAATGCTCTTTCTCAGTATGAAATTGCTGAGAACTTAAATTTAATTCTTCTTCCATGTCTTCCTGAGATGAAGAATCCTCAATCATAGTGATCTTCTCTTTTCTTAATGTTGGGTTTAAAATCCTTTTCATGTTTAATCTCAGTTTTTTTTTTGTCCTTGTTTTTTGTCTCCACTTTGTTTCTCCTAATTTTACAAAAGATTTCCCCTGAAACTTTACATTTGAGATTTGTACACCGTCATATTTTAATCCAGTTACAACATATTTTCCATTAATATTTTCATTTGAAATTTGCAAACTATCAGCTTCCAGTTTAGCTTCAACTGGAATTGTTTTTATGCTTTTTTGAACACCTATGAAACCCTGATTTTTCTCTAATGAGACCAATTCTTCTTCCTGATTTGAGATAGCTCTGTGGTCCTTTCCTGCATTCTATGAAATTTTCTTTGATTACCATTAACTACTTCTCTTACCTCTTCACACACAAGTTCTTCAAATTCCTGAATTGAACAGTTCTCTTGGACCTTATCTTGTACCAGCTCATCACTTAATTATTTCTTTAGTCTTTTTATAAAGCTATACTACTTTTTCATCAAACCCTTTTTGGCTTGCTCTTCTTGTTTGTTATGGAAACCTGACCAAAACAAAAAATGATCCCAATTTCTGCTCTTTTTCTAAAGGACTATGCAAACAATCAGCTTTATTAATTCATGATGAAAAATAGATTGATGATTATGATCCCTATGCCCTTTTATCATGTTTGACATCTTTTGCATCCTTTTCAAGAAGAAAAAGGGTAAGTTCATCATGGAATGTTGATTCAAATGTTGCAAGAATCTAACATGATATTTGAAAACTAGACCAAATCTCCCCTCACATGTGATGTAGCTTTGTAAAATTATAATGACTTCCCTCCACTCAGGATTGAATTTGTCTAACCATACACCTTTCCCCCATTATATGGCTTTGACTTCAGGTGACAGGAAATATTTTGGGTTGAAGGTGAAAGGTATCTTCTTAAACTAGAGCTCTCCATCACTTGCTATGCTTGTAGCTTCTACTATCAACTCTTCTATCAGTTCAAATTTAAGGGTGTAAAATGAAACTGTGTCCCTATCAAAACCCTGATTGAAATGATATGATACTTATGGGTTAAAACCATCGATTATCTCAAAGTAATTGAACCACCCCTCTCTTTGAAACAATGCTGCACACTCAGGAAAACTATTTGGCAATTTCGGCATCTAAGCACTGGGAAGTGAATCATATGGATGTTAAGTCATCCTTTTTGCATGGAGATCTTCATGAGGAGATATACATCAAGCAGCCTGAGGGGTACATCTCTGATCCATATTTGGTTTCCAAGCTAAAGAAGTCACTATACGGGTTAAAACAGGCCCCAAGAGAGTGGTATTCCAAGATGGATGCCTTCCTTCTCTCGCAAAACTTCCAAAGGTGTAGATCAGATCCAAATGTGTATTTACAGCAGTCTGATGGTCATTTGATTATTATTGTTTTATATCTTGATGAATTACTAATCACAGGTAGCACAGTTGCTTCCATTTCAGCCATCAAAACTGCTCTCCGCAATGCCTTTTAAATGAGTGATTTGGGGCTCCCAAAATCATTTTTGGGGCTCAAAATTAAGCAAACTTCTGATGGGATAATGGCCACTCAGTGTAAATAAATATCAGACCTGTTATTCAATTTTAACATGGCTGAATGTAGGCCTACACCATTCCCTTTCCTTTCAGGGATCAGCCTTGAAGAAGGAAAAAGCACACCTCCCATGGACTCCACTATCTATCAACAACTAATGGGTAGCTTGTTGTACTTGACACATTCTCAGCCTGATATCTATTATTCCATGAATGTTGTATCAAGATACATGCAGCAGCCTCATGATATTCATTGGAAGGCAGCCAAGACGATCCTCCAGTATATTCAGGGAATCAGGACCTACGACATTCACTATGCTGCAGACTCCGAGCTAGAGCTGGTTGGATACACAAATTCCAATTGGGCGGGTGATTCTATTGATCAAAAGTATAATTCTGGATATGTATTCATGTTTGGTGGTGGCCCCATTTTTTGGTCTAGAAAAAAGTAGGCTGCCATAGAATTGTCTTCAGCAGAGGCCGAGTATCAAGGAGCGATGAATGCTTGCATCCAAGCAGTTTGGTTGCAAGGCATTCTTTTATAATTTGATCTTGGTAGTACTTTTTCCACTGTCCCCTTTTGTGACAATCAAAGTCCTATT
>LPNX010686390.1:147273-159835 GCA_001517045.1 Pseudotsuga menziesii | reverse complement strand
TATTTTGATGACTTACTAATCACAGGTAGCACAGTTGCTTCCATTTCAGCCATCAAAACTGCTCTCCACAATGCCTTTGAAATGAGTGATTTGGGGCTCCTAAAAAAAATTTGGGGCTTGAAATTGAGCAAAATTATGATGGGATAATGGTCACTTAGTACAAATACATATCAGACCTGTTATTCAAGTTTTAAATGGCTGAATTTAGGATTGCACCATTCCCTTTCCTTTCAAGGATCAGCCTTGAAGAAGGGAAACGCACACCTCCCATGGACTGCACTATCTATCGACAACTGATTGGTAGCTTGTTGTACTTGACACATTCTTGTACTGATATCTATTACACCTTGAATTCTGTATCAAGATACATGTAGTAGCCTCATGGTATTCATTGGAAGGAAGCCAAGAGGATCCTCCAGTATATTCAAGGAACCAGGACCTACGACATTCACTATGCTGCAGACTCTGAGCTAGAGCTGGTTGGTTACACAGATTCCGATTGGGCAGGTGATTCTATTGATAAGAAGTCTAATTTTAGATATGTATTCATTTTTTGTGGTGGCCCCATTTTCTATTCTAGCAAAAAGCAGGCTGCCATAGCATTATCTTCAGCAGAGGCCGAGTATCGAGGAGTGGTGAATGCTTGCATCCAAGCAGTTTGGTTGCAAGGCATTCTTTCAGAGTTTGATATTGGTAGTACTTTGTCCATTGTCCTATTTTGTGACAATCAAAGTGCTATTAAGATATCCACAGATCTAATTACCAGAAAAAGGACCAAGCATGTAGAGATCCACATGCACTATATCAGGAAGCTAGTGCATGACAGGACCATCATTCTGCAATAATGCCTGATTGATGAGCAGATTGTAGACATCTTCACCAAGATATTTTTAGAAAATAAGTTCACTTACCTTCGTTCACTATTGGGGGTGATTTTATCAGGGTGATTAGACAACTTTCAGTGTTCAGCTTGAGTGGGGGGTTTTCCCACTGGGTTTTCCCTCTTTTCCTCACTTAGTTTGTTTTTCAGCATTTTTTTAGTTTCATCATTGTACAGGGTGAACTATGGCCTTAGTTGTTGGGGCCCTAGCATTTTTATGCACTTTATTTTTTCTAACTCTTTCTGAGTATAGCTTAAGGGGGGGTGTTAGAGACATTTACCACCATACACACTCTTTTTGGTCAATTTGGCCTAGTTAAACCAATATCCTAAGTATTATTGACTTAATTGACATCAGCAGATCACTAGATGACATCAGCTAGATCACACACATGCCTACCTTCAGTCAAGGAGGATAACTTAGCCTTCTCCTACATTCAGGGAGGCTAAATAAAGCACTCCAGGGGTGATCTGAGTGTCATTAATGCCCTATATTGCTAACTGATGGTTACAATCAGTTAAACAGAGCAGTGAAGGCATCCTCCTTCATTAAATTGATCATTTATTGATTATTTAATGAACTGGAGTCAACAGAGGCACCTCCAACCACTTACGATGTTCAGTTACACTTTAGTTAACCTCATCGGGGTTCATTGGAGTCATTGAAGCACTACCACTTGTTGCTTGGTTTGCTGTGACATGTGTCTAACCTACTTTCAGTTAAACTCAGTCATTTATTGCACTCCGACTTCAGTTAGGGATCAGTTGAGTCAATTAGGGTTTTGATCAGTGGTTAACTAAAGTGTTGACTATGGCTTACATTCAGTTAAGCTAGACTCAATCATTCAATTCGAATGACCTCCTTGGGAATTGGAATTGATTTGTCATTCATGCTTGTAGCATGATCATGTATTGTATTACTCATTTTTTAGTGAATATACAGAGCGACTACTCATTTTGTAGCACAATTACACCATTTTCATGACTTATTGTTATTAATCTTTGACGAGACTTGTGTTTAGTCCCTAGATCACTGTGTGAGATTAATAAACTTAAAAGGAGAAGAACCAATTTCTTTCTTAGTAGTTATGCTATCTTCCCAAAGTGCATATTTTAACATTGAATCCCATGACCTCTTATCCTGACTTAAGAGTTTTCTAATGCTATGAATAATATTCTTATTAGTTGATTCTGCCAACCCATTTCCATGAGGGTAATAAGGTGTAGAATGTTTCAAAATAATTCCATTTTATTCATATAATGTAACCATGGCTTTAGACTTGAAGACTTTATCATTATTTTCAGCAATTTATTAGGGTCCTCAAATCTACTCAAAGTATTTTCCTGAATAAATTTGATTATCACCTTATCAATTGCATTCCTTGTAGGAATGGCCTCCACCCATTTTGTGAAAAAATTTGTGGCTGTAAGTATCCATCTATGTTGTCTAGAATAAGAAGGATTTATTTCTCCTATAAAGTCTAAGCCCCACTGCTGAAAAGGAACATTAACTGCAATGGGATTCAATGGTAAGGACACAAGTTTTTGTTTACCAGTAAACTTTTGACATTGAACACAAGCCCTACATACATCAGAAAACAAAGAAGGCCAATAGTATCGAGACCTCAAAATTCTATTAGCAGTGGTATTCCAGTATTTGTGACCTCCACAAGCACCTTCATGTGATTTTGAAATAACTTCCTCAATCTCTGGCTTGTATAAACATCTAAGAAATACTCCTCATGGATCCTTCCAAAGTAACTGTTGGTCTATTAAACAATATTTAGTGGCCTTCAATTTTAGTGATATTTCTACCTTTTTGTCTAAATGTACAGGACATTGTAAATACAATAAGAAATGAACAAAATTAGCATACCATACTGATTCTGCATACTTTTCCATAATCTACTCCTTATCTTTCCCTCTTTGTAACTCCTCCTGGATTGGTTGTTCTATCATCAAATGAAGACCAAGAGCTTCACATTTTGAATTAGCCAACAATTTTGCTAAACCTTTTCCTTTCACAAGCTTAGTAGGCTTGATCTCCACATCATACTCCATAATATGTGCAATCCATTTCCCCCTCTTTCCTTCACTATCTGGCTGAGTTAAGATATCTTTAACAGCTACATTAGGTACATAGGAAATGATCTTTGAATGCAGAATATAAATTCTAAAAAAATTCATTACTTTAACCAGTGAATATGCCTGCTTCTCCAATGTACTGTACTTCAATTATGAATATCTAAGGGTCTTACTGAAGAAAGAAATATGATGCTCTATCCCATCTACATTCTTTTGTAACAAAACATCAGCTATTGTATCCTGAGAAGCAAAGGAAAAATTCAGAAATTCCTTTGAGAAGTCTGGGCTTACCAGCATTGGTGCCTCTGTCAAATCCTGCTTAATCTTCTCGAATGAAGCTCTAGCTTCTACTGTCTATTTCACTTCCTGATCTTTTCTTAACATAGTTGTTATTTTCTTTATAGTTTCAGAAAAAATTTGGTATAAACCATCTCAAAAAATTAATTTTCCCAATAAATGACTGAACATCCTTCTTACATGTACGAAAACTAATTTTTAAAATGGCTTTGACTCTCTTAGGATCTATTCTTATCCCATCTGCTGAAACCAAATGTCTTAGTAGCTTACCCTCCTGAACAACAAAATGAGACATTTTTGGATTTAATGTTAGTCCATATTTCCTACATTTCAAAAAGGTTTGTTTGAGGTGTTTTAGATGTTCTTCATCAGACTATGAAAACACCGTGATGTCATCCAAATAAATCACAACAAATTTTTCCTTTTCCCCAATAAAGGCTATATCCATAGCTCATTGAAATGTTGCACCAGCATTCATGAAACCGAATGGCATCTTGTCATACATGAAGGTACCCCAAGGGGTAGTGAAAGATGTCTTCTCTCTGTCATCTAGATGCATAAAAATATCATTATAACCCGAGAATCCATCCACCATTGACATTATCTAAGCACCCACTACTTGTTGTAAAACCTGCTCAATCTTGGGCAATGGGTAATGATCTTTTAGTGAAGATCTATTTAAATTATGGAAGTCCACACACAATCTTATCTCTCCATTCTTTTTCCTTAGTGGAATTAGGTTAGCCATCCATGATGAGTATCTAAGTGGAACAATAATTTTTGCATCCAATAAATTTTTTACCTCCTTCTCTATTACTGGAATTAATGTTGGATTAATTCTTCTTAACTTCTGTCTGAAAGGTTTCACATTGGTATTTAAAGGAACCTTATGCTGAATAATATTGGTGTCATAAGTTTGTAAATCCTCATAGGACCAAGAAAAAACATCAACATATTCCTTTAATGATTTAATGTGCATGTTCCTTTGCTCAATTGAAAGAGATTTCAAAATTTTTACCATCCTGGGCTGTCCTTCTGTACCAATATTATAGTCTACAACATTCTCTTCTGAAGATTGCATTGCTGGTTTGAATGGAGTATCATATTTTGAAAAAATCCTTTCAAGGGGGACAATCCTTTGGTAATAATATTTCCTTTTAACTCAATAATTTTATGTCCATAAATTTCATTAACTGAATATTCATCAGCATCTTCAACTTCCTCATCCTAGTCTTGATCAATCAATGAATTAGAAAACTCACCAGTCAATTCCAAAAACCTCTTAATTTCTAAGTCATCTTCAAAAACACTCTATTGTTTGATATTATCTGGTATTGAAGGTCTATATCTGACTTCAATAGGATACTTTAATTGGGTTTGTTTCAGAATTCTAAAATGTGTGGCTGCTAAAGAAAGTTAATCAGCTGTCTGATTATGATCTCTAGGAATAAAGGAAATATTAAATGCTATAAAGAAAATATCAATCATGTCCCAAACCTCATTTCTGTATACTTTCAACAAATCCTGCTTTACTTGATATTTGTCCCTCACCTGGTGGACAACTAATTAGGAGTCGCCATAAACAAAAATTTGTTCAATTCCCATGTAATTTGCAGCCTTAAAACTGAGTATCAATGCCTCATACTCTATTGTATTGTTTGTAGTTACAAACTCCAACTTATACATCAAACTTATCAACTCACCACCAAGGGAAATTAAAAAAAATACCTGTTCCTGATCCTTCTTTGGATGAGGAGCCATCAAAATACATTTGCCACAACTCATCTTTCTGTTCAACATAGCGTTTGACTGATTTTTCCTTCTCAACCTATACATACCACTTGTATTGTCATCACTAAAATGTAACATGCAATATCCCAAATCCTTTTCTACAGCATAAAGTGGATGATTTGTTGGGTTCTTATCATCAGTGACAATGTAAGCATACTATAATTCTCTATACAATTTCCTATTCTTTCCTCCAAAAACATGAATTGTTGCATATGATAAATCCATTTGTAAAGTACCCCCCACCTTCTTAGCCCAAGATTTTGAAAGTAACATTCTTAACTTAGGAGTAATATCTGCCACCACCACATCCATGATGACACATTTCATAGGTAACTGAGTCAAATTAACCACCATATCCTTAATCACTCCCAAACATTTAACAAGTCTGGAATCAAATGCATATAAGTCATGATATGGTTTTGTGATACTCAAACCCAAGGTTTCCATAACTACTTTTGGCCTCAAATTATGAGAAGCACCAGAATCAAGTAAACAATTATGAATCATCTAATCATGAATAACGAATGTTATATAAAAAGGTGGAGATGAACTTGACTCATTTTGAGTCTTATCATCTAGGGTAGAACCAATAAAGATTTTAGGATGTTCTTCTTGTATATTTACTATATGTGAAGCTATTTGACTAACTGATGAACCAATCATCTTTAAAACTGGATTTCTATAGAAAGGATTTTTCATCAACTCGGTAAAGGGAACTAGAATTTTAATTTTACACAACTCATTTTCAAAATTAAAATTCTGCACATTTTTATTCATCTCTTCAATTTCAACAACCTTATCCGGATCACCCTGATTCTGTCTTTTTTCCTGTGCTTGACTAGATGACTTTTTAGGAAGAGGAAATGTTTTCCTTTTAGGGATCTGAGAAACCTGTTTTGGACTAGACCTCAAATCAATAATATTCTTGGGCTTAGATTGGCATATGTCAGCTGCTACTTCAATACCCAAATCACATTCTGTCTGAAAAATGCTTGCATCAAAAAATTCAGAATTTAGGTAGTCATATTCAGTTAAAAAACCTTCTAACAACATTTCCCCAAAATGATTTATCTCTTTATTTGAATCTTCAAACTACCCATCTTCACCTTCTTCTCCCTCATTTCTAACATTGTTTTGGAGTGGAGGAGGAACCCTTTGATCTTCATTTTCTCTTCTCTCCCTCTATATATCATTGTTTCTTCTTTCTCTAGGGATAAATCTAGGTGCAAACTGGCACCTAAATTGATTAGGATTGTTAGGGTTTCTTTCTCCTTCTTGTGTAGGCTTATTTGAATTCTTTTCTAACTCCAACTTATTTAATTTTTCTGTTAAAATTTTGACTAACTTAGCCATCTCCTCAATTTTGTTGTCTGCTGACTGTGTTGTAGAAGCTGTTGGAATCACCTCCTTCTTACCTTTTCTATCATATGTTTGATGAACTGAATTCTCTTTAAGTCTATTTGAAGCTAAAATATTGGATTCCACCTCCAACGCAGCTTCCTGCATGTTTAACAAAGTGATTGGTATTCTCTCTCTAAGATGTAAGGAGAATTCATGGTCAAAAGCATTTTCATATGTTAGTTTTATTGAGGTTTCGGAGAGTTTGATTTAGGTTGGGATCCTACCATATATCTTATTGAAGCATTTAGAAAAATCTGATATAGTTTCATCCTTTTTTTCTTCTTAAAGCTCCAAATTCTTTAATATAATAAGTATGATATTTTGTATCTCCCCACTGCCTCATAAACACATCATGAAACTCATCTATCAAGGTGATTGAATTTATTGGTAGTTCCCTGAACCACTTCCTAACCTCCCCATCCAAACTCTGCACAAACATCCTCATCCGTACATCTTTTGCTTCCATATTTTGGTTTTTTGCATAACTAAAGAATGAATCCCAATGCTCTTCGGCAATTGTTTCACCCTAACCATTGAACCTAGGTAAGTATTTTTTATAATCCCCTCCAGGGAAAGTATTTAAAGGCCGAGGAAGAACTATGGGTGCATATCTGGCTGCTACCATCCTATCCATCATATCAAGAGGTTGTCCTGCCATCTTGGAGCTGCTTTGTTTTGATGCGGGAAAAGGTTTATTTACGTGTCTAGAACTTGGCTGAAAAGGGATCTTAGTGATTTTAAACTAAAACAATGGAATCTTTCCAGGAGACTGAGTTTTTTCTTTCTAAAGGACTGTGGTTCAGTAAAATCTTGAAAGCTGCTAAATGGTATAGAAGGTATCTACTATGATAGATTTTGTTTTTTCTCCTCTGAATGTGCAAAAGCTGATTCCAGGTCAAAATGATCAGAAGTAGATAAAGAAGAAGAAGACTGTGATTTTTGAATTTTCCTAGCTTCCTTCAAAATCTATTCTAGATCTGAGACACCCAGACGCAATGGTGAAGTGGGTTTTCCTCTTGTCCCAATATTCCTGGTAGCCACTGTGGATACTGCTTGGTGAAAAACTAGTCTAAAAGATTTGCTGATTTTGCTCCCCTATCAAAATCAGTTGAAAGATAAAAACACAGCGAAGATATACTTTCAGTTTTGATCCCCGGCAACGGTGCCAAAGATGTTTGTGCTAGAAATTGTTCCTAGACTACGACAAGAACAAGCTAACACAATCTAAAAAATAAACCAAAATGAAATTGGTTTTTAATGGTTTTGGTGTAAAACTTTATCAACGAGGAGGTAAAAACATAAACAATCTAACACAAGAACTAGATCATGAACAAGTTTGAAGAACTGGGGATCAAATACATATGAATAAACCATAAACATTACACATATAATACTGATTCCATACACAAGATACAAGAATTTGCATGGGTAAAAACCTTAAACAAGAAATGAAGTTGTATGTTGAGTTATCAAACAAATTATAAACAAAACCAGCATAGCATGTAAAATGGCTTATCAGTATGTATATAATCAATGACAGTCTTCAAAATTACATAAGAGTTATCAGTCTTAGCTTGAGATACATCAGCTCTAGAGCCTCTCCTTGAGTCAAAATCCGAACCCTCCCTCTATCTCATTTCCTATCTTTATATTTTTCCATCAAAAAATGGTTACATAACTGACAAAACTAACTTTCTAGGTCAGTATTTGAAACAGTTACAAAAATAATTGTATTTTCAAACTCAGTAAACTATTAACTATTACAAACTGAATTACTTGACACCTGTCATTTGTACTCTTCATAGATTCTTGGCTGCCTCAGCCAACAAAGCAATTCCTTCTAAAGAACATGACTATCTTTTACTTCGCTCCTGCTCTACTTCTAAATATTAAATCTTCTTTAGTAATCCTTCATTCTGTTGGCTCAGACTTCGAACTCTTTTGTTTAATTTTTCAAATTGGATCATAGTCTGTCTTTTTCTCTTTAAGGCCTCTTTTGAGACAGCTATCAATTCCTGATAGTGTGTATTTATATCATCAAGGTCCCCTCTCAATCTTCTATTAGTTATGACCAATATTTCATTTGTCTCACTAAGAAAACCAATCTGATATTTGTATTGCTTCACAGTTGTTTGAAGGTTTTCAATCTCTGAATCTATTCACATTTCTTCCTGTAATGTAGAAGTATTTTTTGGCAACCAAGCTATATCAATTGTTTTGAAAATAAGGTCATCATCTTCCTCATATTTAACTTTTTATTCTTCAACGGGAACTTCTGGAAACTTACCTCGTTCAGTGCTGAAATTTATTGGATGTTCTAAAACCTTATCCTTTTCTGAAAATGACTCTAATATCACTGAACGTTCTTTCTCAATATGAAATTGCTCATAACTTAAATTTTCTTCCTCTTCCATGTATTCCTAATATGAATAATCCTCAATCACAGTGATCTTCTCTTTTCTTAATTTTGGGTTTAAAATCCTTTTCATGTTTAATCTCAGTTTTTTTTTTCCCTTGTTTTTTGTCTCCACTTAGTTTCTCCTAACATTACAAAATATTTCCCCTAAAAATTTACAATTGATATTTGTACACCATCATCTTTTAATCCAATTACAACATATTTTCCTTTAATCTTTTCATTTGAAATTTGCAAACTATCATCTTCCAGTTTAGCTTCAACGGGAATCTTTTTTATGGTTTTTTGAACACCTATGAAACATTGATTTTTCTCTAATGAACCCACTTCTTCTTCCTGATTTGAAACAGCTCTATGCTCCTTTTCTGCATTCTCTAAAATTTCTTTGGATTACCATTAACTACTTCTCTTACCTCTTCACACACAAGTTCTTCAAATTCCTGAATTGAACAGTTCTCTTGGACCTTATTCTGTACTAGCTCGTCACTTAATTCTTTCTTTAGCCTTTTTACAAAGCTATATTGCTTGTTCATCAAACTCTTTTTGGCTTTCTCTTCTTGCCCATTATGGAAACCTGACCAAAAAAAATGATGCCAAGTTCTGCTCTTTTTCTGAAGGACTGTGTAAACAATCAGCTTTATTAATCCATGATGAAAAACAAATTCATGAGTATGATCCCTATGCCCTTTTATCCTGTTTGACATATTTTGTAGGCTTTTCAAGAAGAAAAAGGGTAAGTTCATCCTGGACTATTGATTCTGATAGGTGTAACTCCCGATTCTATTATTCCAATGCTAATGCATTCATTTATACATTACAGGCGGTGGTTGAGCTTCATTAACCTTTTCACCTTCCTATGTAACTGTTCAGCTTCATAACTATTTATTTATTTATTTACAATATATAATCCCGGTGGATTATATTCTAACAATCCCCCTCTTAATCCGAAGGGGTGTTCATAAGTACGAGCATGTTTCTGAATCTTTCAAACTTTTCTCGTCCAAGTGCTTTGGTGAAGATGCCTGCAATTTGATCATTTGTGGAACAATGTCGAAGATGGACTGTCTTGGCCTCTACATGATGTTGAATCAAATGATACTTTGTTTTGATGTGTTTGGTTCGATCATGGAATCTAGGATTCTTATCCATATTGATTGTAGAAGTATTGTCAATCAATAATGGTGTGGAGTCCTCTTGTTTTTCTTGCAAATCTTCAAGTATCTTCCTGAGCCATACTATTTCTTTCGTTGCTTCAGCTGCAGCCACATATTCTTCTTCTGTTCTTGAATCTGCCGGAACTGACTGTTTGCGCGATCTCCATGAGACAACTGCTGATCCAAGACTCATAGTGTATCCAGAAGTTGATACCCCTGTCTCCTTATCGCCATCAAAATCTGAGTCTGAGTACCCAATAATTTTGAAGTCATCCACTTTAGAGTACTTGAGTCCAACGTCTTGAGTCCCCTTCAAGTATCTTAGAACTCTTTTTGCAGCTGACCAGTGTCCTTCACAAGGTTTATGCATGAACCTTAAAAGTATGCCAACAACATAAGAAATATCTGGTCTAGTTGTTGTAAGGTAGATAATACTTCCTACAATTTGTCGATACTTGGCCGTATCCTCAAATTCTTTTCCTTCGCTTGATGTGAGCTTCATTTTCTGTTCCATTGGATTAGATATAGGGTTGCATTCTGTCATGCAAAATTTGTTTAGTAGTTCTCCAACATATTTTTTCTGAGATAGGAATATGTACTTAGGATGTTGAGTGACTTCAATTCCTAAGTAATAGTCGAGATGTCCCATATCTGTCATTTCAAAGATCTTTTTCAAATATTTCTTTATAGATGCTATATAGCTCTCAGTGTTCCCTGTCATCAAAATATCATCTACATACACCACAATATACACAACAGATCTTCCAACTTTCTTTATAAACAGTGTTGCATCATCAAGATCAAAATGTTCAAAATTTAACTTCAAAAGATGCTCGGTTAATATTTCATACCATGCGCGAGGCGCTTGTTTTAGGCCATACAAGGATTTGAAAAGCTTGCATACCTTTTGTTATTTTCCTTTCACAACAAAGCCTTCTGGCTGAGACATGAAGAAATTCTCGTTCAAGTATCCATTCAAGAAAGTAGTCTTCACATCCATTTGATGAACTTTCCACCCTTTCTGAGCAGCTAAAGAGAGTAAGGTACGGATGGTAGCCCATTTTGCTATAGGAGAGAATGTTTCTCCATAGTCAATTCCTTCCTTCTGTGCATAGCCTTTTGCTACAAGCCTCACTTTGTGCTTTTCAAGTGAGCCATCTGATCTGTATGTGTTCTTGTACACCCACTTGCAGCCAATTGGTTTGGTTCCAATTGGAGGGTCAACCAGCTTCCAAGTTCCATTCTTCATGAGTGCATCATACTCATTCTGCATAGCTTCTTTCCACTCAACTTGAGTAGAAGCTTATTCAAAGGAAGTTGGTTCAAAGTTAGTAGATAAATTAAATTCACGATCAAATGATACATCCATGTCATCACCTGAATAATCTGCTCCTCCTCCATCTTCATGTCTTTTCAAACTTCTCGTTCCCGTCTTTCCAACTTCATCTGGATGGACACTTTCAAGTGTCTTTGTGGCCCATTTAGGAATCTTCCATGATGGTCTTGGTTGATCAGTTGGTGGTGCTTCATCATTGATTGAGAGTCTTTCAATTCTCTCAATCACATCATCCAGTTGAATCTCTTGATCAGGTGAAGTAGCAGGAACTTCTTCATGCGGGGGAGTTGGTGCTTCATATGGAAATTCCAAAGGTTGATCCAAAATAGGAATCCCCCCTTCAAGGTTTGAAATTTCATATTCATTTTCAGAATATTTCTTTGGATGAGGATAACTTTCCAAATGATCAAGCTGTCTCTTAATGGACTAGTCATTTTTATTAGTCTCAAGAAAAATGACATCTGTGGAAATAACAAATTTCTTGTTTACCTCATCATACAAATAGTATGCTTTGGAGTATTCTTCGTACCCCAGGAAAATGCATTTTCTGCTTCGAGCACCAAGCTTGTTTCTTTGCTCCTTTGGAATTAAGGCATAACAGGTGGAACCAAAAACTCTGAGATGCCTGATTGAAGGGAGATGGCCAAACCACATTTCATGTGGAGTCTTGTTATCAAGCGCATTTGAGGGACTTCTGTTTCTCAAATATGTTGCACATTTTACTACATCACCCCAAAACATTAGTTTTAAATTCATGAAAAACATCATTGAGCGAACCATATTCATTATGGTTCTATTCATTCTTTCTACTACACCATTTTGTTGAGGATTGTAGGGAACGGTAGTCTAATGTGAAATTCCATGTTGGCGAAGATAATTTTCAAAAGCATTTGAAGTGTATTCTTTCCCATTATCAGTGCGAAGTGTACCAATTTTTTATTGTGCTTGTTTTTCTATCAATGCATGAAAGTCTTTGAATGTTTGAAATGCTTCTGCTTTTGTCTTTAAACAGTAAATCCAGCACATTCTTAAGTAGTCATCAACAAATGTCATAAAATACTTATTCCCATTTGCTGAAGGAGTTGGAATTGGGCCACATAAATCAGAATGCACTAATTCTAATTTCCTACTTGCTCTGAAATTAGACTCATGGAATGGCAGCTTACTATGTTTCCCTAATATACTAGCATCACATTTATTCC
>LPNX010686390.1:135143-147115 GCA_001517045.1 Pseudotsuga menziesii | reverse complement strand
AATCAGAAGATTTACTAGCATCTTGATTTTTATTATCATCTTTCTTCTGGTTGTGCTTGTCTTTGATGGAGTCCCACAAAGCCCAACACTGATCTGATGTGTGCCTAGTCTTTCCACAACACTTGCACTGCAAATCTGATCTTTTGTTTCTGCCCCCTCTGCCTCTGAAGTTTCTTCTTCCTCTACCTCTCTTGCTGCAATCTCCCTTGGAAGGGTCTTTGGACTGATTCTTTGTTTTCTGAACAAAGTCAAGGGATTCTTCGACAAGCTCGCTTGACTTCTTGATATTTCTAGACCATTTTGGATATGTTTCCTTGCCAGTGAGCACATCACCAACAATAGGTGCAAAATTATGCATCTTCAATCTGGAACTTGCAACTTACAGAATACTTGTAAAAAAATATGGGATGCAGGTTTAGATTCCTGCTCCTTTACAAATTATAATATGATTCTGCAACCTATACAAATAATTTTGCAGCTTAAAAATAATTCAATAGCTCTACCTCAACTGCTCTATATCATTTGTTCTAGAGTTTTATTATATAAATATTACATTTAAAATATTCACACTAATACAGCAACAAAGTCTCTTGTAACAGACTTGTAGTAGCACTCACACAAATGAGTTCTCAACACTTTTACCCTGATCAAGTAGTCATCACATCAACACAGTCGCAACAATGGTCTAGAGCTCTGATACCACTGATAGGTATAACTCTCGATTCGATTATTCCAATGCTAATTCATTCATTTATACATTACAGGCGGTGGTTGAGCTTCATCAACCTTTTCACCTTCCTATGTAACTGTTCAGCTTCATAACTATTTATTTATTTATTTACAATATATAATCCCGACGGATTATATTCTAATAGATTCAAATGTTGCAATATTCTGACATGGTATTTGAAAACTAGAGAAAATATCCCCTCACATGTGAGGTAGCTTTGTAAAATTCTAATTACTTTCCTCCACTCAGGCTTGAATTTGTCTAGTTGTACACCTTTCCCCCAATCTAGGGCTTCGACTTCAGGTAACAGGAAATATTTTGGGTTGACATTGAAAGGTATCTTCTTAAATGAGAGCTCTCCATCACTTGCTATGTCTATAGCTTCTGCTATCAACTCTTATGTCAATTCAAATTTAAGGGTGTCAAATAAAACTGTGTCCCTATCAAAACTTTGAGCGAAACAATATGAGACTTCTGGGTTAAAACCATTGATTCTATCAAAGTAATTGAACCATCCAGCTCTTTGAAACAATGTTTCACAAGTAGGAAAACTATTTTCCCAACTTGTATCAGTGGGTTCAACTCTGTTAGTCTTTTTTCTTTTCTTCATTTCTGTACTATAACCCTAGCCTGTGTATTTCTGTAAACCACTTCCAAAAAAATATTCAAAATGCTTCTTTGCAACAATAAAACATGGCAAACAGGTTTACAATTTTCCAATTATCCCTACAAAATCCAAAACCATGTCAATGTTAACCACGATTCTCTTAATGCCTTCTAACCTGGTCATACACCTGTCATGATGATCGACTAAGCTCATGAATATGCGCTAGTATATCTTCGATAGGTGTATGAAATATTTTAATATTTTCCTCTGCAACAACCACAATTACCCAACTTCTTCCTTCAATAATTTTACCAAATGAAAACGTGACAAGTAAGACCATGATCCTGTTAATAATCCTTGCAGCTTCTCATACACCTGTTATGATCATTATTGGGTTCTAAACCTGCATTATTATGTTCTCATAGGTGTCCAAAACCTTCCACTATTGTCGATTTCAAAGAACCACGATTCTCTACCACAATATTTAATGAATCAAGATTCTTGTAGTGCCTCAGTTCACTGACCTTCAACCTGGCGCTATAGGAAACCCCTTTGTGCATATTTTTTGAATAATGACTTAAAAACTAGGGTTAGGCCATAAAGCTAAACTTCAAAATAAAATTTATTGTAATATTTTCATACTTTAAAGATCTATAGTAACTAATAAGCCCAGAGAACATTTTAAAACAAATAAAATGAAATAAATCAAAACCATTTAAAGCATAAAATCAAACAAAAATGTATTTATTACTAAAAATCCTCAAAATCAACTCAAAAATGTAAGGTAATAGTAAATCAATCTTTGAAAAATAGGACAAATAAATTAAGAACAACATCTAGTTATAACAGATCTCATCCATAATAATTCTCTTCAAGTCTGTTACATTTGGAATATAAATTATTTTCTTATAAGGTATAATTTCATCTTCTTCCAATTTATATCCCTCATACTAATTTTCAAGCATTTGTTGTCGCAAGTTGTCCTTTATCTGCACGTACATTTCATCCTCAGCGATATGATTAATAATCTATTGTCTCAAATCTTGTTGGAAAGTACTAAGGGATTCCACATGCTTTTCATGCACCTTTCTACTGAGTGCATCAAACACTTTATTTTCTTTTCCATTTCTGTGTTTGATTTCAAAATCAAACTTGCACAAAAACTCCAGCCATCTAGTTGTCCAAGCATTTAGAGTTGGCTGATCAAACAAGTATTTTAGACCACAATGGTCTGCAATCTTCAAAATTGGTACACTTGTAAGAAGATTCTTCAACTACTGGAAGCTTTCTTCACATCTTGGTTTCCATTCAAACTTTATCCCCTTATTTTGCAAAGAAGTTATTGAATGTGAAACCTTGGAGAATCCTTCAATGAACCTCTTGTAGTATGTTTTCAACCGTTTGAGGTAATTCATCATGGTTTGATCAAATTCCAATTCACAAAAACGGGACTTTTACACGTGCACGACCCATTTTTGGGCTTTTTAATTACAGGTTCTGTTTTTATTTTCTGCATTTTATTTCATGAACAATGTGTAAATGTTAAGTAAATAATTATGGCTTAATAAAATTAACCTATTCTAACTAAAATCAACATAAATTAACCATCTTGCTACCCCCTTCCTCCTCTACCCAGTCATCACCCTCTGGGGTATTCTGGGATACGATGAAGGGACAGCTCGTATAGATCTAGGCACTCCATGGCATTTTTCCCAAACCACTAAAACCAGGTGACCTAGAAGGTACAGGGGGTAGAGAAGGAGGGATTCTCATGACACTAAGCGTCCTCCCTGCTTGACCAACCTAGCATCTGGGAGGTGACCTGAGGATATACTAATGGGATTAGTCCCATTGTGTTGAGAGCCCAGCACCTTCTCTTGGTTGAAGAAGAATACCACTGAGAGGTAGACACTTAGTTAGGTCAACAATTTAGGGTTAATCACCATATTTGCTTACAAGTTTCTGTTTACATTTTTGCAAACCAAATACCAGAACAAGCAAGCAAACCAACACACCATACCACATAATTAACCCAACTCAGTTCATGATGCTGAGTAAGCCTTAAAATTTACCAAATTTACACTAAGTTCAATTAACTCTGCAGTCTTTGAGGACATAATTCACTGAATGCTATAACTATAGGAAGTACTTGGGCTTTTCCCAGAAACTCATTGTGAGGAGTACCACAGGAACCCCAAAGTAGCTGGCCACTGAGAGGAATTGCCAAGCGAAACGGGAAATGACCCCTTCCGATTGTGTAGAGTTACCCATGAGGAACAAGCCAAGCGTTGTCTTCTGGAATTATTGGCAGCCGAGAGACCACCTTCATCCAGTAGGAATCCATTGAAACCGGGGTCCAAATTTCATACCCACCAATTTCATACACACAAGCCAACAAAATTGATCCTCCATGATCTTCCTCACACCTAAGAGGTGAACCACCACCTTTAGGAACACTCAGTCGGCACCATCGTAGCTGTTCTCAGTGATATCCTACACCATCAAAGGCCCACACAGCCTCTCATTCAAATTCAGACCCATATCAGTCTGAACCAGACCTCCACACTGCACCATCCAGCCCCATGGCTGCTACAAACCCGGATCCATTTTCCAACCTAAACATAGCAAGTGGACCCATGTCCACATCACAACTAGCCACCCACAATGTGGCAAGCGGCCCAATCATAGTCATGCAAACTGTCATTAGCCAATTGCCACCACCCATAGTGACAAGCCAAGCTGGTCCAGTGGCCACACATGGGGGCAGTGGCCTCTCCACACACATAGCGGTATGGGATCTGAGGGTGAATGGGCTGAGGGAGACTCAAGCTGTGGTAAAATGGTAGGATATTGTAGAATACTCTGAACAAAGGCGACCTGATTGGGGGTGCTGCCGAGAGGATCAACCATAGCGCCAAGAGGCGCGGGGGGACTTCTTCATGGGTTAGGGAACTAGAAGAAGTGTGGATAGAAAATGGTACTGTCATGTGGATTTTACGAGCCCAGGATAGTTCATGCTCGTGGTTGCTTTCAATTTTAAGGAGTCTGAAAGCAAATAAGAAGACTCTGAAGTAATAGAATGGTACTGTCGTGTGGGTTTTACGAGCCCAGGACAGTACCTGCTCATGGTTGCTTTCAATTTTAAGGAGTCTGAAAGCAAATAAGAAGACTCTGAATTAATGGCTAGGTAAGGAGGAAGTGTTCAATCAAGGAACATTTATGATGACCAGGACTGAGGGTGGGGGGGAACACTGGTGGGCCTCCTTGTGGGGTGAATGAATGGTGGCAAAATAACGAAATTTTTGCAGTATGATAGGAGTGGATGGCTCATGTAAAAAGTGTGAAATAATCTGATGACGGTCGATGTGGCAGGCAAATCAATGCGGCAAGGTGTAGGGACGCAATGTTCAAATTGTACCAAGTGAGAGCGAGAACTGATCTCAAGCATCATCATGAGCTCAGAAAAATGAATCCGGTGATATAAAAAGTGTTAAAAATAGAGAGCGGCCGAAGTGGCACGCAAACCGAGGCGACTAGCGGTGTAAAAAAAATAAAAAATGATGTAGCAAAAAATAATGCAACGAGGTGACCATCGTGATGGTCTCGTCGTGCTAATTCCAATGGTGAAAATGGTTCGGAGAACGGACTTCGTATGGGTTCAAAATGGCCAAAACAAGAAAAAGGGTCAACGGGCTTTAAATAGTAAGTGGGACGCTATTTCTGACGAACGGTGGGTACATCAGGCCATGTGTCGATGTGGTGCTCTATAATGGCAGGGTCAAGACCGGGCATTTCGGTATAGGACCAGGAAAAGACATCACGGAATTCTCTGAAGAGTTTTTTGTATTCCTCAATCTCTTGTTCACTGCAAGAGGCTCCTAAAGTGATGAGTTCGGGGGTGCTTCCTGGGGCCGCGATATCAATTTGGATGACAGGTGAGTTGTTGGCCATGTTACCCTCTTCAAAGGCGTCAGGAGCAGGAATAGGGTCCTTGAACCAGTCGATTTTGTGGGGAAGGAAGTCTTTGGTTTCAACGGAAAATTGGGTAGTAGTGTTAGAGGAGGGTTCATCTGGGAGGAAGTAGGAATGGTGGTGCATGTCATCCCAGGGATAATCTGGGGCAGTGAGAGCCTTGAGGATCTCCTCATCAGTACGGAATGTCTATGTCGTCAAATCGGTTGATGAGGGAGTAGTGACGGAAGAGATCATATATATGGTATTAACCTCTTCGGAAGAGGAAGAGACCGGGGGGTGGATTTCCTCAATGGTGAGTGGTGCCGTCTCAAGATCCAGATTGTTCATCTCAAAGAGAGCTACTCTGTACTCGAGGAGATCAGGATAGTGATGTGAGTAATGCCTGTAGACACCGCATAAGGCACAGGAGTGGTTAGTGCGTAGGGATTTGTCGCGAGGCATAGGGGTTGGATCTAGATGGACAACCGGGATAGTGGGGTCGTCGTCAAGCAGTTGCATGTATTCCTGTAACGCCAGTAACTGAGGACATAGGTGAGTCGCATGGCCCAACTCATCGCACAACGCGCATTTGGGAGGAGCACGAAACACAGGAGGATTTTTGACTGTCTTAGGAGGTGGGACATCAGTGTAAGGTTGGGGGCCTCTGCCCCCAGTGGGTTTGGTAAGAGGAGGGGGGGGTTTCGCGGAGGATGACGGGGTAGCGACACCGAGAGGTGGTTTACTAGTAGTGACAATGGGTTGCATCGGTTGCAGGACGACATCTGGTGTCGGCGGACGAACGGGAGGCGAAAGATACCAAACGGGTAATCCTAAGGTTAACCCAGGAAGGCTGAGGGTGGCCATGAACGAGGCGCTAACTACTCCTGAGGGAGGGAAGAGGAAAGGAATGGTATGGATGGGTGTAGCACCAATGTGACTAGGTATCAGAGGGGGTTGAGGTAACAAGGGCGGTTGATTAGTAGGAGTTTGCGTATTATGGAACAGGGTACATATGGCTTCAGAGGTGGAGCCATATGGTTGGGTGTTCACTACGCCTTGGGTTGGTAGGGGGTTTTGCAGCACCAAAGGTGGCTGCTGAGGTTGTGGGGGGTTGGGTGGTGCTTGGGGAGCCGCCTGCCCTTGGCGGCGGGCATCTTTAGCCCAAAGTTGCCGAACATGCTCCATGTGGGGGCAAAAATGTGTGTAGCGGCCATAGACCCCGCAAATAGAACAAGCATGGTTTGTTCACAAATTGGGGTTTTTAGCTTGCTTGGCCGGGCGATCAGGGTTTTGGTTAGCAGGGGCCGCGTTATTATTAGCGGGGGGATTAGGGGGTTGACCAGCTTGCTCGGTAGGATGGTTGTTCCCATGATTTCGGCCCCTGCCGCGGTTTTGTTGGCCTTGGTTGCGTTGGTTGTTCTGGTTTTGCTGCGGGTTTTGTTGGGCGTAAACTTGCTCTTGGGAAGTAGGTGGATTCTGAGGTTGCGCAGGTGCAGGAGCAGGCTACGGTGGATGATATGTAGGTGGAGGCTGCGCAAGTGCAACAACTTGAGCGGGTTGCTGATAGGGCTGCGGAGCAGGTTGTGGGGTTGCCGCAGGGGTTGCATGTGGCGGGTAATAAGTGGGTTGGGCTTGTGAGAGCGCAGGAGCTGGTTCATCCTGCTGGTGGTAGTAGGGCTGAGGTGCGACCGGGGGGGCGTAGGCAGGAGTCGTGTGACTGAAACACTGAGGTGGACATGAGGGTCCATGGGAAGGGTGGTGATGTTGCATGGGAGCATACTGGTTGGTTGCTCCAGACTGTGAGGTAGCCCATGAAGGGTCAGGGCCAGGGGTAGGACGGGCTATGGAAAATGGTTGAGGCTGTGAAGAGACACGGCCAATGATGCCGTCGGCAGCGTGGGATGCCCCCAGCGCATCGTACTGGGAGGAATTGTCATGAGGGGCGTCAGGTATAATGGTATAGAGATAACCTGACTGGGTGTAAATGAGATCGAAATGCTAGGCCTTAAGGATGGCCTCTTCTTCAGACTGGGGTCGTTCGGATGCTACATCCTTAGTGATGATAGGAAGGAGGGATTTGAGGAACCATTCTAGGAAGATCTGGTCGTCTAACTTGATCTTGCATAAACTACGGCGTCGACGCCATTCATGAATGTGGTCCATGATGTGGGTAGCCGTGTTTTGTCTGCATGATAGTAGGATCTCAACGCCTGCGTCATAGCGGACAGGTAACTGGAAGAACTGCAGGAAGGTCGAGGCAAGGGAAGTAAAGGTGGCATGGGTTCCATGGGGTTGTTCGATATACCACTTGGCAGCAGAGCCAGTGAAAGTGCACTGTAATAAATGGAGGCAAATAGAGTCATCTACTATGGAGTTGGAGGAACACCATAGATGGAAGGACATGATATGGTTTTGTGCGTCCTCACCTACCTTGCCCTCGAACTTAGGGATGTCAGAGGGGAGCTTGGTGGGCATGTGAGGCCACGCAGGGTCGTGTCGGATGGGGTCATTGCTTAATCTGGCTAGGTCAGGCAGGTTGACGCTAGCCATGAATGGCAAACTGGACGAAGAATGTGACACGGTAGTGGGTTGGATTAAGTTGGGGCTGATGCCCCCAAGTGGAGGGGTAATGTGAGGGAGGTTGCCCCCAAGTGGGGGAACCAAGGTGGTATAGGATGGAACTGCGCCACCATGGGTGGTATGAGTCACTGGTGGAGTGAGAATAGGTATTCCTGCTGCGGGAATAGGTGCCGTGAGGGGAACGGTAAATGGGGGCCCCATGGAGGGCATACCCATAGCAGGTGTGGTAACTGGTGTAGTGGTGGATGTGCCACCAACGGTCCCGACCAAGATGGGAGTGGGAGTCACGCCAGCCATGGGGCTAGTAGGGGCAGTGTAAAGGGGGTTCTCAGACTCTGGCTCAGAATCAGAGGTAAAATAAGGGGCGTCAGTATCTGGTGACGGAGTCCTATGCCACTGATGAGTGGAGTCAAGTGATAAGGCTCGAGATCTATGATAAGTGGTATCAAGTGATGATGATCTGTGTCGAGGGCAGGTGGTGTCAAGTGAACCGTGCTATGGGGGCTCGCCTCTGAGGCACCGAGAATGTCTCGGGGACTCAATGGTGACAATTGGAGTCAAATCTCTGTGGGTTGAGGTAGGTACAAAACAGCTCAAAAACTCTAATGCAACCGAGTGTGCAGAAGGAGAGCTCAAAAAATAGGGTGCTCAGGCCAACAACCAACTCAAAACACCCACTGTAACTGTGTGCTACAATAGCCGGAGTGTCAACAGAAATGGTCAGAATACCAAAAAACAGCAGGTTGCCTACAAATAAAAAATGGTGGACTCACTAGACCAAAAGGAGGTAAGGGAGCATGCAAACACCTAACTAAAAGTATTATGACTCAACTAGACATATCCTCTTCAAGGTGATGAAATCCAAGTCAGACAATATGAATAGGAAAGCCAAGTGGCTAAGGTATCCCCCTACCGGGAGAGACACCGGGTAGTCAAATCCTAGAAGAATGGCAACTAAGATACCCCATTCATGACACGTCCAGAAAGGTAAATCTGCTGCTTGGTCCTTTAACCGCAATACCCCTATACAGGGATATCCCGAGAACTGCGAAAGGTAGCCCTTTAGTTACTGAATGGAGTTTGGTATTCCACTCAGACCTCCGGAACCAATCTTACGACTTCAACCCTCCTAAGGGAGAGGCCCTCTGATAAACCGGTTGTGACCGTGTCAAAAAATACTAGGGGATTTTGGTTCCCTAATGGACAATAACTATGTCTCAAGTGTAAGTAACCGAGGGGTGTTTTTGGAAGCCTATCCCCCCGGTCCTACCTAACTACAAAAATTCTTTTGTGTTCCCCAAGTGGGGTTAGAATGTTGGTTGAGTTAAGTATTTTTTAAGTCTCACTTGAATTAGGTGACAGATTGTGTGCTTGTGAGGTTATGAACCCAAAAGAGAAGTGCCAGGGAAAATTCCTAAATATCAATAATACTGAATGAAAAAAAAAAAAAAAATTACCATGCAAAATTATCTGATTAAACAATGTTGAAATTTTTTTTTTAAAATTCTGTAAAGGGGGACAAAAATGTTGTTGCAGAAAAGGTTGTAGGGCTGCAGGTAGAACAGATGGCTGTGTAGGTGCAGAAAATATGACAGCAAAGGGGCTAAGTGCAAGATTTAGATCACGGGTCTAGGACGAAATCGCGTGGTTGGACCGCGAGTTTGAAGGAAACAGGCGCGCTCAGGTCGCGGCTGTCTGGTAGACAGCAGCGGACGGACCGCGGGAAACAGGAAAAAAGGTGCGGTCGAGCCGCAGGAAAAGAAACGACAGACGCGGTCGGGTCACAACTAAGAGCTGGAAAGGCGCGGTCGGGTCACAGCTAAGAGCTGGAAAGGCACAGTCAGGTCGCAGCTAAGAGCTGGAAAGGCGCGGTCGGGTCGCAGGAAAGGGCCTGAAAAACGCGGTCGGGACGCGACTGCGAAGGAAAAAACTGCTGTTTACGGCGGCCAAAAACGACAGCCGAAAGGACAAAACAGGAAATAAAATAAAAATAAAATCCAGCGGAGTCGCCAAAACTGTAGCTAGGTTTTACCCCTATCTTGTGCGAATGAGCACCTACTAAGGAGAATGGATTCCTTAGCAACAATTCAATAATATGTGAAATAAAAGATGCTAAACAGTAATAAAAATTAATCTAAACATGTTCATGAAGTAAAACAGCAAAAATTAAAGAATGATTTTTTATTGATCTGACCTCCAATGTGAAGGTTGGTGAAGCCCGTTGCGCTGATCCGAGAGGTTGCTCCGAGCTCCAGCTGCTCCTTCTCTTTCTCCAATGGTGGAAATGGGCCAAAAGGGGCTCTCACGGTGAAAGTAGCTCAAGGGTGAGCTAGGGTTTCAAGAGCAATTTTGGCAGAGTCAGGATACTTGTGATTGTGGATTTTAAATGAGGGGTCTCCATCACTTATTTATAGTGGTGGAGTGCCGGTTTAGGGTTAGGGTTTGCTGTTTAGGGTTTTTTCCTCCTTTTCCTCATTATTTTATATTTTTTCTTCCTTTTTGGAGATTTTTGTTTTTGTGGAGGAATTTTGGATATTTTTTTGGAGGAAAAGAGGGTTTTATGGGTTTTTGATGGAAATATGGTAGGAAAATGGACAAATGAGCCATGTAATGGGGTAGATGAGGTAGTGAACCATTTTTGGGTGTTAACACTTACCAAAACCAAGCTTCGGACTATGCTAGAATGATATCTCAGTCTGGAGCGACAACTTCCTATGCACAACCTATGCCACCACAACAGGCTCAAGCTATGGCTTGGCCAACACAGCAGTATGTGGGGAAAATGCCCACATTCGTGGCACCGCCACCCCCACAAATATACTATGCACCACTAGTGCAACAAGTTCAAGTCCAAGCCCCCGCCCCCACTCCACCTGCTCCACCCGCTCCATTGGGACAAGTGTTTGCACAGCAAAACCATCCCAACCAACCTACCCCCAACAATCAACAAGGGCAAGCTAGAAATAATTGGCCCTGCAACCAGGGAAACAACCAACCGCAGGGAGGCGATCAACAACCAAATCCTCCCAACAATGCTGCAGCGAACCAGCTAGCCCAGAACCCCTCGCGACTAAATGCACCAAGACGCAATGCCCCATTGCACACAAACCAACCATGCACACTCTGTGAGGTCTATGGGCATTATACATTCGAGTGCCCCCTCATGGGTCGCTCCAAGCAGGCCATTTGAAACGAGGCCCAACATGCTACCAACGCTACAAACCAAGCACAACCCAACCCAGCACTACAAGGACCTCCTCCCATGGTGCTTCAAAACCCACTACCAGTCCAAGGATTGGTGGCAACCGCTACCCCTCCCCAGGCCAATCCCAACGCTTTGGGGGCACCGCCCACGGCCGAAACAGGTGTCCACCACCTGATGACCATGACCACTAAAGAGGTCAACTTACAAACTAAACGAAACCAATATGGCACCACTACCGAACCTATTGACTCATCAGCAGCATCCACGTCTAATACAACCAACCTACCTCTCCAGTTACCCTCGTTCTCGTACCCCCCCATACGCAAAATCGCTAATAATGCCACAGCTAGAGATGTAGTCAGCTATAGCGTAGTGGATGATTTGTCCCAAACGCCAACTACCATGTCCAACCACTTATACTATGAAACGAGAACTCGACACAGTTCTCGTTTTTCTCTCTCTTAATTTTATTAGCTATTATTACCTCTGTTTCAAAAAGGGTTGACACCAGTATCACACATTTTCATTTTGAGGCATTTTTTTGGGCCCTTGAATCATCTTTGTCTTAAAGTATTTTTAATTTATATTTTCAAGCGTGTTTTTCAGAAATTTAACAAAATAACATACATTTAGAAGCAAGTTATAATGAAAACCATATACATTTTGTATTTTTTTCTCTAAAATAAGACATTTTTATGGACAAAATAAGACATTTTATTAACAAATTTGTAAAAAATTCTAGAAAATAAAAACATTGAAAACCATTTCAAATGGATTTTCAGAGATATTTTGTATAAAAATGATACTATTTTATATTATTTTCCAAAAACTGACGATTCACATAAATTCAAGAAAAACTATACCACATATTTGTAAATAACACATTAAAAATATTA
>LPNX010686390.1:88804-134948 GCA_001517045.1 Pseudotsuga menziesii | reverse complement strand
AAAACAATTAAAAATGTTAACCCCCCCACATTACATTTAATAAAATAAAAATAAAAAATAAAACCCCATAACCCCATAACTCCCCATAGCAGTACATTAAATACCCCCCTAACCCCCTAAACTACCCTCACAACATTCCATCAAAAAAACAATTTAAAAAAAATTACCCCTTAACCCCTAAACTCCACCCCACCCACACAACATTACATTAAAAAATATAAATGTTTTTTTTTTACAAACCCTCTCCCTAACCCCCACAACATTAAATTTAAAACAATAATAAAAATTAATTTTTTAACCCCCTAAACATTTTATTAAAAACAAATTAAAAAAAACTCTCACCCCTCCCTTATCCCTCGTCCACCCTCATCCCCCTCCTCGTCCCCACACCTTGCTCCGTGCTCCCAATGTCCCCGACCTGTTGTTTCAAGAGCAACTAAAGTTAATTTTGCAATTGGAAATAATTTATGTCAAACTTTTGAAATTAAAAAGTTGTAAATTATTGGGTTGCCACATCCTCATCTCCTCTCTTGTGGGTTTTCAATTGTATTAATATGCGTGAGCTATTGCATCTTTTCAAATGTTCACATGATGTTAATGCTAGTCATATAGAGAGGGGTTGGGACCTTTGTCAATGATCCAAAGTTTGAGTGATCTACATATTTTTTTAAGTTTCCTTGTGAAGATTAATTTGGTATCAATCTTGGCATTTGGGATTGTTATTTTTCCATTTTTTTCTCTTTTGAGAGACCACATTCTTTGGGAAAGCATCATTCATATGGCATGCCTACTAAGAAACTCTACCGTAAAACTTGTCATTTTGGAATATACAACCTAATTCATATTAACATTAGACAACAACATAGGTAGCTATTCCCTTTTGGACCTCTTTTTCTTTGAACTTAAATTTGTAGAATTGACATAAAGATAGGAAGATACTATTAAAACTAATTTTAAAATGCAATTGATTTGGTCATGTACTAGCCTTGATGATAACACAAGGGCATTGTCATTTGTTGTGGCCAATTATTACAAACTTTGCACAATGTCAAATAACTTATTTGCCATACATAATATCATTGAACTAATATACATTCACATGTTCATAGAACCATAATATAATTAAGGGGAAATTGTCTACTCGCATATTAATTGCACATGTACGTGATTTGCATATAAACTTTTGATTTGTTTACCTCTTGGTCATCATAACTCTTTAAGTGGGCTCCAGAACCTAAGTAACTAATTTCTCTACCTTAACTAGAAATCGAAATTGAATATATGTCTTATTATCTATTTCCTTATCTCTATTTTCTTAATTATTTGCACACCTATCAAACTCTTAAACCCACATACATAACAATTATGAAACACAAACCATTTACAAAGAATTAGATAAAACAAATTTCACCATCCCAAAGATTAGCTTTAAGGCACGTCCCCAATTTAATGTTATATCACTATTCTTCACTGTAAAAATATATATTATATTAAGAAATAATTTTTGATCTTAGAGGCAAGCTTAAATAAATGGTTGTGGTTGAATTATCCTAAGTATCTATGTATGTTTGTCTCATGCGTTGTGGATTTAATATTGCATTATTAGTTGTAGCAAATGTTGGGATTTAAAGGATTTATCAATTTTAACACATCTTATGATGTAATGGATTCCCTTGGTTGTGGAGAAATTCTTTTAAAAAGTTAGCTTGCTTTAACATGGTGGCTTGCGCTTCAGCATTTACAAGGTCTGAACTTTTATGTTTTAGAGTGGTTTCTATTTACAAACTTTATATAATTCAAGGTATAGATTTATTAGTAGTTGGAAATAAAGTTTTGTATTTCAAATTCATTATTTTTTTTAATCTCTTTTATTTTAACTTTCTAAATTTATTCTTAACGTTTTTTTATTTTCGTTTTATAAAAAAATTCAAACATACAAAGTAAAGATCATTTTTTCATTGTATATTATATTTATGTAAAAATATAATTAAAACTGATAATAAATTATGTGGAAAATTTATTTTCATTCATAAAGAGACAGTCATAAAAATTCATATAGATTTATCTAAAATTATTAATGTAGTCATGTCATAATTTTAAACTGTTATGATCTTATTATGAGGAGAGGTTCAACCAGTAGCTATCCAGTTTAGCGTTAAGTGGAATAGGCGTCTCCTCTCCCCGCGAATAAAACTCTTGCTTCCCGGTAAGAATGAAGGGAATCCAACCCTATAAATAAAAAACACATGTCTGAAAGCTACTAAAGAATAACTCAGAAACTCAGAATTGGCTGAAATTGAAAGAAAAGGGTTTAGAGAATATACAAGTAGATGCTTATTCACAACAAGGATTCCAAAACCCAGAAGGCTGGTAGACAATTACTCAATCATATGGCCTGGACGAAGCTATGATCAGATCCATTCCTCTGTGCAGATGAGTGGAGATCCACTCCCTTGGTAGCCAAAGAGCTGCCCCTTACTGGTGCCACGATTCTGAGAATCACGCCACCAGTAAGGGGCGGCTCTTTGGCTGCCAAGGGAACGGAGCTTTGCTCCCTCCCCCTCGTCCTTCCTCCCTCCTGTTAGAGAATATACTAAGTCTATGCTTATTCAGATGAAGGATTCCAAGACCCAGAAGGATGGCAGACAGTTACTCAATCATATGGCATGGATGAAGCTGTGATCAGATACATTCCTCTGTGCAGATGAGCGGAGCTCCGCTCCCTTGGAAGCCAAAGATCCGCCCCTTACTGGTGGCGCGATTCTGAGAATCGGGCCACCAGTAAGGGGCGGCTCTTTGGCTGCCAAGGGAGCGGAGCCTCGCTCCCTCTCCCTTACTCCCTCCTACCTTGAGCACCGTAACCTTCACCAAGTCCTAGTGATTGAAGGGAACAAGGCTAGCAGCTACATTTTCACCAGTAAAATCTGTGTGAGCAAAAGATCCATATGTGTCTTTTGCGGCATTTGGAGCTCTCGACCTGACCCTGAGCAACCGACCTACCGCGCAAGGGCCAGAAAGTAACACTTCTGTCTGTTCACAGAGTTATAATAAAATGTAAATGAAAGCCCCAAAATTGAAATGGAGCTACTTTCTAAAGCTGCAGGTTGCTCTATTAATCCTTTATAGATGTGGCTAGTGCATGCTTTCACTGTAGAGTGTGCTGACCAAGGAGAATAAAAAATATGGAATAAATGATAGTAAACATGACTGCTATCATGATAGACCATTGGAATAAAAAGGATGTTATGATTATAACGAAAAAACCGAGTAAAATCCAAAGAAACAAAATGCTATTAATGAAGAGGGCGACTATATCTTGGCGCAGCCTAGTATGGCTAAGGGATGGATAGTATGCCAGCGTTGTGCAGGCTGTGGATGTCCTTCTGAAGCGATGTAAGGAAAGCTGCTGGTGCATATTGATAATGCATTGATACGTCTGGAAGTATAAATGTGTTCCTGAGTGCCGGAGCAATGGTGATTTCCAAAAAAAATGGATATGCTAACCTGTGAACAGAATGTGCCCATGTGCTACTGGGATGTCTGAGCCGGCACCGAGACCACTCGCATGCCCAAAATATAAGTTCCTATAAAACAAATTTCAAACATAATAAGAATAGTGATTGCGTTTACAACATATTTAATTGTCTAGTAGAATGACAACATCTTTATCCCTCAGTTGCCTCTTCTGTCCATAACATATTGCACAATTGTAAAGAAACATATTGCACAGTTTTAATTTCTTTAAGTTATTCAATATTCATATAAATACATTATACATTATTGTTGTTATTATTGATTGTCCATTATCAAATTTGCTTTCCTACAACGGTTATAAACATTTTTTCTAAGCCTTGCTATTCAGTCGCGTGGAGCATAAATGATGGTCTTCTCAACTCCTACAGAATTATCTTGACCTTGCTGCATATGCACTGGAATCAATTGAAAATTTTTCTTTCTTTTTAACACATTGTGGGTGTGCTAGTTATGGTTAAATGTATCTTCATTAATATTTAAATAAGTTTAAGTTAAATAATGGTTAAAGGAACCCATAACAATTAGATTTTGTTTTTTCATATTAGTTTTTGTTCTTTTTATTTATTAAATAGTATTTGTTTTGTGTTTATATTAACTCCAACAATATGTTATAAATAATGGATATAAAATTATATATTTTAGCCTTTGTTTAATACTGAGCTATCTTTACAAAACTAAGTGGTTGGTTGTGTCTATTGGCATTCACTGACCACTTTATTTGTGGCTATGCTAGTATACATATTAGAAAAATTAATATACAAATTATCCTACTAAAACAACTTTACACACTTGTATAATGAATTAAAAGATTAATGAAGCCATAAATTGATTGTACCTTACTCTTTAGATATATCAGCCATGCAGATTTCATGTTCCAGTGGCATAAACATTTGGATGAAAATTGGAGAAATTGAAGCAAACTCTCAAAGAATTTGCATAATATCATGGATTCAAAAGGTCTTCTTACAACATTATTTATCTCCAAGGACACAATGGGGTATGGTGATTCTAGTGATATATATTGATGGCATTTTTATTGAAATTTTTGCTTTATTTTTAACACATTGTGGGTGTGCTAGTTATGGTTAAATGTATCTTCATTAATATTTCAATAAGTTTAAGTTAAATGATGGTTAAAGGAACCCATAACAATTTGTTTTTGTTTTTTCATATTAGTTTTTGTTCTTTTTATTTATTAAATAGTATTTGTTTTGTGTTTATATTAACTCCAACAATATGTTATAAATAATGGATATAAAATTATATATTTTAGCCTTTGTTTAATAGTGAGCTATCTTTACAAAACTAAGTGGTTGGTTGTGTCTATTGGCATTCACCGACCACTTTATTTGTGGCTGTGCTAGTATACATATTAGAAAAATTAATATACAAATTATCCTACTAAAACAACTTTACAGACTTGTATAATGAATTAAAAGATTAATGAAGCCATAAATTGATTGTACCTTACTCTTTAGATATATCAGCCATGTAGATTTCATGTTCCAGCGGCATAAACATTTGGATGAAAATTGGAGAAATTGAAGCAAACTCTCAAAGAATTTGCATAATATCATGGATTCAAAAGGTCTTCTTACAACATTATTTATCTCCAAGGACACAATGGGGTATGGTGATTCTAGTGATATATATTGATGCCATTTTTATAGGTAAAATTAAAGTTATCCTTAGCTTTTGACACAATAGATGCAGGTCATCTCCATTATTCATTAGAAAGTTTGAAAGATAGATAATTATATTGTTTTATTCACACAAAAATATGTTAAAGGTTAGCTACACAAGTTTAAGATGACAAATTGTAAAATCTAATTTATATCTAAACAATTTGATAAAACTTTTAGTCAAAACTAATTCAAAGGAAAGTGACAAATCAATATACAAGAAATGAGCGGATAGCTTGATTGATTATTCCCGCAAAACCTTAGTTGAGTTGTGCATTTAGCATTTAGAGGAGGGAGGGGGCGATGTTTTAAATTTTGCAAATGTAATGTTGTTGGGGAGTTTAGGGGGTTAGGGGGGGTGTTTAATCTTTTTTTTTTAATGTAATGTAATAGGGGGGGTCAGGGGGTTATGGGCTAAAGTTTTTTTTGTTTATTATATCCAGTCGTTCATCTACAAAAAATATAGATTCTGATGGGGTGTTAGAATCCATGGATGAGTTTGAATAATTTCACATGAAACATTTTAGATGGTTTTTATTAGTATGATGTTTGTAATTGAAACTATAAAGGATTTTTTGATCATTTATATGAATAATTTATTCTTGTAGGGTATAATATATGATTCCAATATGGATCACAACATAATTTGTTTGATTTTAAATGGTTAGAGTGGTGAAATTATTTATGAAATATTTGTTTTTGTTTAATATGCAAGTTTCAAAAAAGTTGTAATTTATCTCTTGAAGAAAAAAATCTTTATCCAATTTAGGGGTTGATTTCAAAGTTTTTGTAAACAACATTATGGCATGTTCAGGCTATGGTACTGTTTTTAACCCTGAAAAAAAAAAACGTGTATACTGGTATCAACACTTTTCTATTTGGAGGGTGTTTTTGATGTTTTTTATGCAAAAATCATCGTTTTTATGGCTAGAGTTCTCGTTCATAGTATAAAGTTCTTGTTTCACAGTATAAGTGGTTGTCCGCTCTTGAGGTACTTAAAACGTGCCCAACACAATGGAAAGCCCTACTAGCCGCTCTAGAGGTAGTAGACCCCTCCGATTCCAAGCTGATCACCTTTGACACAGAAAATGGAGAACCACACATGCCCTCCACTATCACCTTCCAAATTCTGGTATCCATCTGAAACTTGGTTGTGCACCGATGCATAGTGGATGAGGGGGCATCCACGTGCATCATGTCTACCTTGGTGTGGCAGAATCTTGGATGACCAATTCTGCAACCATCTTCCACGACTCTACGGGATTATGATGGACACCCCACTAAATCCCAAGAAATCCTCCCTCATGTCCCCATCACGTTAGCCGGGAAGACAGTCATGATTGACATTGAGGTCATCAACACTCAACTGGATTACAACCTCCTCCTTGGAAGGAGTTACATGTACGCCATGCAAGCAATTGCGTGAACTATCTTCTGCCTCATGATGTTCCCCTACGAAGGGAAGATTGTGATGGTTGACCAGATCACCTACCATGATCCACAAGGGTTAATAGCGCTGGCCAACATTATCCCTACCATTACCACCATTGAGTTGCAAGGGGTGACTGCGCACACTAACGTCATCCACGTAACCAACACTGTGGTTGAAAACACACCAACTTCCCCACCGTTGAATGTGGGCCCTGGGTTCTTTACCGATCCCACCATGACGGCACCTTTCCTATTGGTGTCACCACCACCAACACAAAAGAAAACTGCGGACTTGTGCATGGTCTCATCAAGAATCGCTGCACCCAAACAGCAATCGCAGCCACAGCCCCAACCACAACCACAACAACGTCCATAGCCGCAATGCCAACAGCAACCGCAACATCACCCACAGCAGCAGCATTACGTGCAGCCGCAACCACAACCTCACCCCCACATGCAACCAGTTGAGATTTATGTGGGCTCATCTCCATTCCATACAATTCCCTTCCTCTTTCCCCCACCTAGTGTTATGAGAAAGTCAATCATGGCTAGCTTAATCCTACACAACTTTACATTGGGGATCCCGGTGTGGTATCTAGATCGACCAGCTCAACCAGCAATGCCTTAGGTTTTGTTAACTCTGCTGCAACCTATTGTGGTTGAGTCCCACCCCCCACCTGGTCTGCATAGGCCAACCATCACACCTGCACCTACACCACCCCAACCCAAAAGGGCCAGAGGAAAGAACACCAAAGCCACCGCAGAACCACAACAAGTTCCACCTTGTGTAGTCTGCGAACAATAGGGCCATCCAACTCAGGATTTCCCTGAAATCCCAGTGATCCATGTGCATCTGGATGCCATGGATATGAATGAAAACATCCCCGTGGTTGAACTCCCAACCGTGCCACTAGTCAAGAACAAGGTACTAAAGACGAACCATGCTTGCACCCTTTGCAGCTTGTATGGACATTACTCCCACCATTGCCAAGACCTGCCCAAATTTTGAATGGATCTCACTGACCTCCGTCACCATTCCCTTGAGTCTGAGATCACCTTGATCGAAGAAGTTCACCCCCCATCGCCTTCTTCAGACATTGTGTCCATCTACATGATGTCTAGTTCTGCAGACCCTCTTGTCTCCACCATCACCGATGGTCCATTATACCTGTCTCTCCCATTGTTTCTGCATCCACAGCCGCAACCTTAGTTACAAAGGAAACAATGGGGTTCATTCCCGATCAACATGATCCTTTTTCTTTTTTGTTTCCTTTTCTTTTTCCTACCATCCGAGATCATGAGTAAGTCTGTCTTGGCAACTCGCAATCTATAGGATTTCACACTAGGAGATACTATGTGGTACCTTGAACCACCTACCACACCTCTGAGGCCCCAGGATGTGTTGATTCATGTCCATCCAATTGAGATGATGTTGCACCTACCTCTAGGTCCATCAAAGACTCCTCTCGTCTCCAGGCCTGCCCCTCTTCCTCCAATAGAGACTGGGGGCAAGGCCACCGAAACCACAACCAATACCATTTACATGGTATCTAGCACCAGTTTCCATTCTGTCTCATCGGTCATGGAAGATCCACTTGATCTATCTCGGCACCACTTACGCAACAATGGAGGGATCTGTAAGACCACCTCTAGTTTTACCCCATTCCCTTTAAACCATAGTGTGGAATCGGTTCTTCCCATAATAGACCAGATTCCATCATCCCACCTTGCCAATGACCTTCATCTCAGCAAGGTGGCATACCTCTTCATTGACTCTGATGGACAGCTATTAGAGAACCCCCGCAATGGGCTCTACCTAAAGAAATTTTACACTTAACATCACCAATGAGTCACTTCGTTTTCTTTTTCTTGTTTTTCAACATTTTTCAGCAAAGATCAAATGCAGCACCATCAGCTGCTCATCAAAATTCACTCCAAACCTGTTTGAGACACCTCTCACACCTTTGAGATCAAATCTCTTAATGAGACCATCGTCTTATGTTTAACTAATCAATTTCAGGACCATTTCCCACAAGTCACCTCCACTCATGAGCCAGGACATAACGATGCGAGTGTCTACGGATCAGTACTCATATCAAACCACCCGGTCGCAACTTATGCGAGCAATCGGGCCGCCGCCAATCAAGGACTATAATTTTAGCTTTTATTTTATTTTTAACACAGATTGTTTTTTTTTTCTTTTTACCGCACCTTACGCGGACCTATGGACCATTTTCCACAAAACAATTTCTTTTTCTTGAACATATTTGACATATAAATGCTTCTAGACTTGTACTTACATCGCATGTAGTCAAGTTCGGCCACCACAGCACACACACATGCTCTCTTGACCTTTGTCCGAGAGCCACCTTGGTTTGCATGCCCTTTCCGCATCGTCTCGCAGGCCTCTGCTGCGATCTATCCCACGCATGTATTGGTATGTTTGAGAGCCTTCTGCTTTGTCCATACTACGTGGATGAACTTTGGACCTCCATCCACCATCCTAACATGGGGCACCACATGTGCCACCATCGGTTGACCTTATTGGAGTTTTGTTTAAGCTCTTTTTTGACTCCTTAAAACAATGAAAAGATCACCGAGCGTAGCTGTTTCCTTTCCTGATCGCTAAAGTATGGGAAAGGACATCTACATCATCTTGTTTACCTCCTTTTGTGGACCATGTAGACCATTTCATGAAAAGGACCTCCTTGGCACACTCAAGCCAAGACCGTTCCCCTCTGCATACTTTCGTGCTTTCTCAGGCAGAGGGGCCGCACTTTATGAAAAATCTCACCACCAGTTGTCGTTAAGCTCTTTTCCATCCGTTTCAGCAATAAATATAGTCGAGCAAACTTGGTTTCGTTCATGCTCGTAAAAGTATTTGAATGACCGTCTAGTTAGTATAGGTTTAACCTTTTTCGGCTTGATTGGACTACCAACGGTAAAGAAGTCTCTCATCCCCTCCAGGATGGGAGAGCTCTCCTATGTATACTTTTATCCTTTTTCGGGTACAGGAGACTACCAACGAAAAAGATCCCCCACTGGAGTCTTCTTCATGCTTTTAGACTCTCTAAAATTGAAAGCACCATCAAGCATTTACCTTCTTGGGCTCGCCAAAAATCCACGAGATCGTACCATAACAGTGTGCCTACACACTACCCCACAGAAAATAGTTTGGCAGCATCCCCACATTGGGTCACCTTTGTTCAAAGTACTCTGCAAGGTGTCTTCCTTAGATCCCATCAGTATCAAAAGTGTCCTCTACCTCCAAGTATTCCCCATCTGCAGCGACATTCCCAGTATTACAGCAATGATCCCACTCCCTTGAGTCAGTTTCATTTTCTTCCTGGTCAAGCCCTACCATCATACTCTGAACAAAGGAATTTTGAGTCTCCCTCCCCCCCTGTCCCTGTTCAGTTTTCTTCTTCCCCCCCAATTCAGTGAGTCAGTCCGCAGATTACTTCACACCTTTCGGTTATCCCTCGCACCCCTGGTCAAGGAAACATCATCGCCTTGACCAGGGGAAGGTCTCCCTCTGTTGATACCAACACACATATTCCAGAGGATAGACCCAAAGGTCCCTGTACCTTGGTTTCATTAACATCATTGATGAGTTCCTTGGACCTCTTGAGAGGAGTCCTTAGTGCCTCTCGGGGTGGTTCTTTCTCACGTGCTCGAATTCAACTCCATCATCACACCATTGAGATTCGTACAGGGTTTGTTCCACACAGTACTTGGTCGAATACCCCGGATGTCACCCAACTCTGGCACATTGGTGAGTCCACTCGAGGGACCTAAATAGATTATGTCCCTTATGATTTCTGGGTTGCATTGGTGACAGTGATCAGAAGCCCTAGCAGTGCTTCGGTATACCTTTATGATTGATACAACATACTTGTACCATAGAGACTCTAACTCTCAATCAACGAGTCTACACAGCTATGTACCAAATCCAGCAGACCGTCAGTCATGAAGATGTAGCATTCCATAAGAATGCCATGGGTCCAATGTACCATTAGAGGAAATTTGGGGTCTAAAATGGGCCTTATAAGAAAATGTGCCAAAATAATTTTTTGTGAGTTGGAATTCAAGAACCAATAGAATTTCAATAAAATAAGTCAACCATAATGGTTGAATTGACATATTTGTCATTAAAAAAAACTACTTTTTTTGTTCATATTTTCGACATATCTCATTGTGTTTTTACTCAAATTTCGATTGGGAGAGCTTGCTGGATGCGGAATTTGATTCCGCATCCAACAAGTACCCGCACTGCATACTTTTGACGGACTCCTCTACCCCAAAAACAAGAAATACCTGAAAAAACGTGATGATGATGTCATCATCACGTTTTTTCAGGTATTTCTTGTTTTTGGGGTAGCGGAGTCCGTCAAAAGTATGCAGTGTGGGTACTCGTTGGATTCAAAATCAAATTACGCATCCAACAAGCTCTCCCAATCAAAATTTGAGTAAAAACATAGGGAGATATGTCGAAAATACGAACACAAAAAGTAGTTTTTTTCTTTCTTCCTCCAAAATTAATCAATATTATTTTATTATTTTAACTATTATTTTATTATTTTCCTTAGGAGGCCCATTTTAGACCCCAAAATTCCTCTAATGCAAATCAGTATTGTATTTAGCCTCACATAGAGGCAACCAGCATCATAACATTAGTTGTATATGATCGGCTCTTGTATTTTAGAGCATAGATTAAATGATTCCTCTGACATTGTCACGAGCATGGGAATTCCTGCCTCGTCCATATACATGTCACACATTTATTGTATCTCACCCATTGATGGGAACCAAATTAATACAAAACCAAAATCCACCATGCCCCAGCCCCGGAAGCACCACCTCTCGACGGCAAATCCTATGATGTCCATCGGCCATATATTGAGCTCCTTCCCTCACACATCAAGGGGAAATCTGTTAACCCAAAAATCCCCCACATAGCTCTCAATGGACACCATCTCACAACACTCTCACAACACTCATTTCACTCCATAAGACCTTCCATGACCTTCCATTTGACCCCCACACCTCCAAAAGAGCCCAAGGATGAAGAAAAGGGCTAAAAACCCCAAAAAAGAGCCCAAAATAGACCCCGAGGAGCTAAAGCCCTCAAAAAGGGGCTAAAACCCTGAAAGGGGCTAAAAGCCCAGAAAAGGGGCTAAAGCCTAGACCAAGGGCTTAAAACCCTAAAACCCCTTGGAAAAAATAAATAAGGAGGGTGGGGAGTCACTCTCAAAACACTCCTCATTTGCATATTGTTATGCTGCTTGTGGATGCTTTGAGACCTCTTGCTCTCAAACCACCCACTCTCTCTCTCCTTCATCTCCATTTCTCCAAGCCATTTCTCCCCAACCAAGAGAGAGGCGCTCCCATGAGCTAGGGCATGGTGGCCCATTTCCACCCAAGTGAGGTATAGCTTTTGTTCATGCATGTTTACTTACTTGTTTTGTTTTCTAACCCATATTGTCATTTGCAGGTTTTTCATCAACATTTGTTTGTAGGTTTTATCCATGATAGTATAGGTTTCTTTTGCAGGCTTTAAGGAGGCGGAACCCTAACCCATTTTCTGTAGAGGGGTTCACCAGTGCTCCATCATTTCTTCTTCTTTGTTTTCTACCATTAGATCTTAGATTTCATTTACAATAGCTTCCATTTACTTGTTATTTCTTCGATTAGTTTAGTTTCAATTCACAGATCTATTTCAGTCATTTTTACTTCCGTTTTTTACTATTTTCTAAGGGTAGAAACCTACTCTTGTTCCCTATAGGCATAAGGGAGCCATTTTTACCCCTGTAGTGAGGATAAATTCTCACTACAATGTGAGTTGGGGAATCTCAATGGGTTCCTACTCAAATTGGGGGAAGATGGATGGCTAGGAAAGGGAGGACACATGGAAAATCATGAGCACACACCCAAATTCAAATTGGCTTGAGTTTGTCGATTGATTCAGAACATTATAAGGATAAGGATTTTTATAAAATACATTAATAAATCAATATAATGGTTTTTTATCATTTGCGAAATTTTCATTTGCAAATTGTGAGAGCTAGAGGATGACTAGTTTTCTTGCCTTAGCCAATTTCAAGGGTGAAAGATTCCCATCCAAGTTGGTTGGTGTATGGAGAGGCCAATCAGGTATTTCATGGATATTTCATGGAGTTTTATTTTCAGGTGTAATATACAGGGAATCTCATGGTTCCTTCTTTTGCAGCACTTTCTCTCAACAATTTCCCGTTTTATTGCATATTCTTGCTCATGGAGGGATTGCGCTTTGGGTGAGCTATTGATCTCTTTGGGGAATATTATAATGCTCCATTATTTTATTTTCTGATTTATATTCTCTGTATTTCAATTTTATAATACTCTCAGGTCTAAATTCCAAAATATTTCATGAAAAAATGTTAAACAATGAAGCAATAGTGCCATTTCCCCACTATGTTGTTGTGAACCATTGTAATGTTAATGATTTCAAATTGGGAGAAGATTTTAATTGTCCATTAATTATTTTAATAATCTCAATATTATATGTTCTTCATTCTCATAAATTCTCACGTCTGAATATCACATGGTTGTATGGAAAAGTTATTATTGATGAGCAGACAATGACCATTTCCCCACTACATTAATGTATACTATGATAATGTTGATTATTTCGAATGGAATAATGTCTTTCTGATAAATTTATGATGAATTTAATTTCATTAATTTTCATTAAAAGTTTCATTTTCATTAATTAAGCATCAGAATCCATTTTACTCATTTTAATTGCGTTCAGCGAAGATTTGGTGTCTTTCCCCCAAAGGTCGAAATTGTGATTTGGGAGCTGTTTGGGAGAGATTCATAAAAACATGTATAAACTGAACCATGATGCATATTATAAATTAAAAATTCCCCCCACACATCCCCTTCCTCTATTCATAAATTCGATTTACTTTGGGATCATTTGAGAATCCATTTCCGACAATTACCTAGGGGGAATTGGACCCCCAATTTGCTAGTAAAGACTCCTAATTTGAACAGAACATTAAAAAAGTTTTCAGAAGTAATTTGGGGGTCATAAAAAATCCCTTAATATAATATTTAATTTATAATACCATTCATGTACCTTCTGAGAAAATTTGGGAGCAATTGGGTCAATTTGGAGGTCTAGACATCAAAACTAGTTAAGGTCGAAATTGGTAAAAAAGTGAAACAATTGGTCATTTAATAAAATTTCAAAAAGGGACATTACATTGGTATTATAGAATTATATTGGCACCTCATGTGGTATAATATTTATTATTACATGAATCCAGGGACCACCATTAGATATTGAAACCCAAAAGTGCTTTTGTTGAAGAGGAAACTATGACTAGGGATGAAAAGGGAACCTCATATGATGGTGAGGAGCATATAAAATTCATGGAACCTACCTTTGAAAACATGAAAAAGAATATTATGAAAGGATTTAAATTATTGGCTATACAAGGTTGGATAAAATATGTTTATTTTAAGAAAACCAAGGGGGAAAATGTATCATCTTGCCTAAAGGAGCAAAAGGAGGAGACCCATGAACCACCTAGTTTTGAAATAGGTGAATTAGAAGAAGTAGTACATGAATAGGATCAAAATTCACTCCCAAGTGACTCTAAAAAATATGAAGAGACATCACATGAGTATGAATAATTTTTCTATTGAAAATACTAAGTATGATTTTGAGACATATTCTACCTTGGAAATGAAACAAAGAGCATCTACTGATGGATGCTTTAACTATGAAGGAGTACCTACTAATGGGTTCTCACAACTCTATGTTGGTGACATAGAGATCAGATTTCAAAATGTTGTTGCAAGACAAATTTCTAGTAAACATGAAAATGAATACCTTGTAGCAGTTAAAGAAGAAACAAGATCAACTTCCCCATCACCACTTGAGCTTCATGAAGTTGGTCCAAGCAAGAAGGAAGAAGATGAGGAGGTTAATTTGCAAGAGCCTCATTTTATTGAAGGGTCCTTAAAGATGAATGAAAAGGATATCCAAGATTCCCTTAGCATACTCCATGACACTCAAGAATTAGTGTCAAATTCTTGTTGGAGAGATACTTCGATGGAGGAAACATCCTTCCTTGAAGACATGGAGAAGATTCAAAGAGCAATTTTCCACATCAAAGGAAATTTCATGTCTTTTATTTTTTATAGGAACCATTTTTTTGAGCTTAATGAATTGTTACATGATGCATAATTGAATAATAATGAGAATAATCATAAGCTCACAATTCAAAATGAGCAACTTCTTGAAAAGTTGCAAGATACTTGTTTTTCCTCCTATGTTTCATATTATTAGATGGTAGATTGTTTGGAGGATTCTGATGGCATGGCGGACCATGAGAAATGTGGAAACTTGAATGTGCTTGATGTGTTTGAATATGAACTTGAATATATAAAAACACTTGATGTGGTGGAAGAGGAACTTGAATTGTCTCTTGATGAACGTTATGCAATTTTTAAATAAGAGCATGATTCCTCTACATTGGGACTAATCTATGACAAAGGTTTCGCACTTTTGAAGGAGCTGCATGATAATACCCATATGGAACCTTCCCGTGATGAAACTTCTGCACTTTTTGATCATTTGGGTGAGTTAGTTAGTTCTCCTACATCCTACAATTCCATGTTTTGGAGCATTAGTCTCAATGAAGTATGGGTGAAAGGGCTCTTTTTTATGGTGCTACATGAGCAGTATGGAACTCCTAGATTTCATTTTTACAATGACATGGTTGGAACACAGTATTATTCACATTTTCGGAAAAATAATTTGTTACTTTATGATAATTCACATCTACATGGATGCACCTATGATATGCATTTTTGTCACTTGAACAATCATGGTTTCTCTTGCTCAACACTTGGTTCATTTGATGTTGGAGGAAATTCATTCAACACTGGGGTGAATAGATTTATGATTGGAGAAACTTTTTGTTGGAATCCACATAATTTTTTATATATTTATGATTCTATCATCCATGGATGTATCGGTGATACTTCTCTGAGTCATTTGAAGTCTCCTTGTTTTTTTGCTCATTATTTGTTTCAGATTTTGGTGGAGGTTCTTCATTCACTCCTTGGATGAAAGAACACATGGCTGATTATATTGATGCACATTATATATATATTGAGCAGAATTATGGGACATGGGATCCTCACCTATGTCATTGGATCATATTTTATTGGTCACTTCAAGCTTGTATGCACTTGGCAAATGGTGGTCTACTTACTTGGAGGTATAAGCACTTTCAAGATTTTTTGATGAGGCACCTCTTTGATGTACATATTTATTATGTTGTTATGTACTTTGATGATATATATTATGTACTTAAGATGTTTGGAAGAATTAATACAAAACAATGGGATCCTAGAATTCTCTTTCCCTGTGGTATGGGTTGGAGAGAACTCTTAATTGTTGGAGTGCAATACAAGCAATGGGACCCTGGGATATTATTTTAGTCCCATTGATTTCAAATTTTTTGGGAAACAAGCAGTATGGGACATGGATTCCCCAATTAAAAAAGTGATTTTAATTAGAGTATTGCAACAAAAAGCATGGTGGTTCCTCTCTCAAATATTCATGGAATCTCAAAGATGGGAAAATCAGTGGCAACTTCAAAGAATCATACAGAAAGCAGGTTCTTCAACACTCATGTTTGAAATTGCTTGAGGACAATCAATATTGCGAAGGGAGTAATTTTCATGTCTAAAATTTTGCATTGGGTCACAATGGTATAATCACATTTTCCATATTTATTAGAGTTTTTCAAATTGANAAAATTACTAGTTTCCTAGGTTGGGGGTGGAAGCTTTGGGATTTGGAATAAGGGGGACAATGAATGATGTTTGAAAATTAGAATGGCATAAATATTTAATAAAGAATATAAATAAATAAATACAAGAAATAATTGAAGTGGCAATGGACCATGGAGACACATGGAGACTATGGGGCCCACACAAGCTAGAATTTATGTGCCACATGGCATCCTCCTCTTGAAATTTCGAATCCATGGGAAGAATAAAGGTTATTGGATGAGTTAAAAGGATAATACACATGGAAATATGCATCATATGTTGAATTTCGGAAGAAATGTAACTTACATGGGAAAGGAATACTCATTTTGGAGCTAGTGAGACACTTGGACTATATTACCTATCTCTATGACAACAATGATGAAGATTCTGTGACACCTATGACATAAATAAGATATGAAGGATGAAATATCACATATATAAGATTTTAGGTCGAAATAGAGAATCCAAGAGAGCTCTCATGTGAGTTGGGGAAGCATAATGGGTTCCTACTTAAATTGGAGGAAGATGGAAGGCTAGGAAAGGGAGGACACATGGAAAATCATGAGCACACATCCAAATTCGAATTGGCTTTATTTTTTGGATGGATTGGGATCCTTAGAAGGATAAGTATGTTTGTAAAATACAAGAATTAACCAAGAAAATGGCTATTGATCATTTGTTAATTGTGAGAGCTAGTGGATGTTATCGACCCAAATGGCACTTCTCCATCTGAGTGCCGACAATTCATTATGTTGGTAAAAAAAAGGACATTTGAGGAATGAAGTTTTCCAAAAAACTATAGATGGGCATGACATGAGATGCATTATCCTTCAACCAAATTTCCATTTTATTTTTCAAAGTATGGATTGGCGTACGTGACTATCTCCATTGAAACTCGTGTACATACGCGACTATCCTTATTGACAACTAGCGTACTATACGCGATTATCTCCATTACAACCCGCGTACAGATCTGCACGTGGGTTTCCTTTAAGAGACTCGCATGTCATATGTGGGTTGCTTATATTAATAGTCACGTACACCTCCATTCAACATTAAAAAATATAAATCACAATTAATGGAGATTAGTTGATCCCTAATAATTAACCATCTGAACTGTCTCAACCTCCTCAACCTTCAAAACTACTCTATTTCCCAAAGTATAAATAGAGGCCTTGGGGAGGGCATTAAGGGAGCGAATCTTGGAGAGAAATGTTATGCTGGCAGTATATCTTTTGAATTCTTGGAGCAGTAGAACTCAGATTCCTTTGGTTGCAGAGGAATCCTTGTCTCAAGTGCTGGGTTGTATACTTATCTCATTCACTTATTGTTAATAAAGAGAATTCTTCTTCCAACTTTGTGTTGAGTCTCTTTCATGTATTAGGGTTTGATGGATATATTTGATTAAGCACTATATATGTTTTTTATCTAACCTATCATATATACATGTATAATATTGTACTTGGATAATTTGCTCTTTGCAGGTGAAGGAGGTGCATCCCTGAAATATTTGGAGAGAAGTAGAGAGAAAGAAGATAAAGCTTGGATCAACCGTCAGTAATCAGGTGAGTCTAATATTTCTTCCTATTTCCTTTCTACATTGAACTAAAGCTAATTGTCTACAAGTTTTAGAAGTAAGTTGGTAACCCCATACCCTAGGTTATAAGGGTGTTTATTTATGAACAACAGAACTAGTGACTCTGCTAGGGAGCCCAGACTGCTGTGGGTTAACTCTGTAGACCCGTGCCCAGTATTTGGTTTGATTCAATGTGTGGTGTCTTGTCTTGGTTCATGCTTGCAGTGGTGTTTGAAGACCTTTATATTTTTTACCCTTTTCGAAAAATTTAACTCTTGTACGTGGGTTTCTCTATTACATAGTCGTGTACAGAGGTATGTGTACATGGGTTTCTCCATTGCATAGGCACGTATAGTACGTGGGTTGCTCTTGTACATAGTCGCGTACAATCCTGAGCAACAAAATTTTTGGGTTAGGGTTTGCTTTTCCCTGTCCCTTTGTAGATTTTTTTTTGCTTAGTGGTCTTTAATTTTAACATTGTACTATAAGTTTGATGACCCTGTTAGGCATGTTTTGTGCTTCCTAGTAAGCCCTTTAGTTTTTATTATTTGGATTGTCTTTCTGTTAGCAACTTGAAGTGGATTTTCCTATTGGGTGAGAGGTTCAAGTGCTGGTTGTCTGAATCAGTGATCAGGGTTCTAGACACCATTTTATCCTTTTCTATCTCTGGATAGGGTTGGTCTGTCACTTGCGTTTGTTTGAATTCAGTGATTTCCATTCATTGTGTCTTCCCAAGCTAGGTTTTTCCAAGACTTCCTTAGGTGGTTGATCTTTGGTTTTATGAATCTTCTTTGCTTCATTTTTCTTACTTTATACACTTAATTTATTCAAGCTTACTCAAGAATTGTGCATTTAGGTGTGTAGTAGTTTTTGAGAAATTTGAAAAGTGAAAAGAAAACATTAGAAGCTTTTGCATTTGTTTTGCATAGAGTATTTTTATTTTCAGTTTTTAAAATAAGATCTCAAAAATTACAAAAATATAGTCTTATTTTTCTCTTTATTAGTTGCATTTTAATGAGTTTATATTTACAAAAAAAAAAAGAGAAGCTTGTTTTAAGTACTAATCATTTGCTTTGAAATTGATTTATACACCTGTTATTTTTACATTTCTTATCAAGTCAATAACATCATAGTCTTTCACTCCACTTGCCTTCTGGGTGAAAAATAGCCCTTAAAATGAACGCTATAATTAAAATTTATTAGTAATTTTTTGTTTTACAGGGCCATACACCTACTAGCTTAGGCTAGACTTATGGAATAGGAAGAGTAAACTTCCCATACATATTTGAATTCAGACATAGTGTGCCAATCGACAGGTAAATCCTTCTCTCTATCGATAGTATCTGGGAAGCTCCTCTCAAACAGGATTCAAGCATGAGGCTGCGTGGAGGCATTGGACTGAGGAGATAACCCTCTGATTCCTTGTCGAAATGTAAACCAAGGTTTTTAAGCATCTAGGGATTCTATCCTAGACCGAGTTTCAAGCTCAACTACCCTACCCATACATACAAATCAAGCTTGCGACTATCCTCCCAGACTATTGGTATAGTTAAGGTAGCCTCTAGTCTCTTGACATCTACGGTTTATGCACAAGTACACCAGAAGGCTATTTCTGGTTCACCTTGGATGGGCTTGGAAGGTAACCCTTGTTAAAAGTGTAGGAGGGCGGTGGGTGATTCCTCTAGTTGTGCCTAAGAACCTCTTCAAGGACGCTAAGAAACTGTCTTTCAGATTTCTTCGGGATATCATATATTTTACCCTTTCTGACTATTGAGACTTTAGTAATTTTCATAGTGATTGCTCTGTGGCATGTCTGTGTTTAGTTGACCTTAGGGTTTTAAAATTCAAATTTACAATCATGAAGGACCAACTTATCAGAAGGTCTCGAAGGTTGAAAAACCTTCCTCTTCTTATCACATTGGAACCTCCACCTCCCCCTCAAAGGCGAAGATTGGACACAGGCGGTTCATTTGAACCGATAGGAGTCAGTGAAGTTTCGGGTGAACCAAAACTTAGGGAAAACCATTTTAATTTAAACATAGTTGAGATACAAGACTTGCAAGCTGACGAGTTTGCAAGGAATTTTAATACACATATGACTGATTTAACGATCCTATGATCATTCAGGTTAGTCCTTTTGATACAACCGTGATTGGTGTCAATGTGGGAAAGATAATGTCTATTGTAGGAGAAAGTTATTTTACCTTCACCTTAGCCACTCCAGCTAAAGGGATGCTACCTCCTCCAGTTAGTACCCCTAGAACAAACATACCTAGTACACCCTTAACTCCAGTGAGTCAAGTGGTTCAACCACTAGCTACCACAAGTCTAGCAGGTGCTTCTGGTGGAATGGTGCATCTATAACCTCTTATACTACACCTTACACAAACAATCATGTTGCTTATGGATGGAACCCTTTTCAAAGAAACCCATCCACTTCACAACTGGTAGCAGGGGGCAACCCCACTTTCACATATGGGAACATGGGGGCAGGTCCCTTTAATCCCCAAACTGGTACTTTCAGTGCTCCGGTTAGACTTAAGCTTCTTTTCCTGGCAACGTTAAACTTTCCATATTTGTCTAAACTGATGAATGACCTAGTGAGGCATGATCCCTCCTGGCTGCCTGTACCTACCAAGTTTCCCTTGGACATCCCAAAGTTCGAAGGAAAAGTTGGTGAAGATCCTGGGGCTCATGCGACCACTTTTCATTTATGGTGCTCTTCCAACTCACTGAATGAAGATTCAGTTTGGTTGAGAATGTTATATAGAACCTTGACGAGTACTACAGCAAAATGGTACATTGAGTTTCCTTCTATTGCATTCAGTATTTTTGGGGAGTTGGCTAATGTTTTCCTTAGTCACTTCCAACTTCCTATCCGATATGATTTCAGAACGGACTTGTTATCTAATTTTCAGTAGAACAAGGCCACCCACATCTCAGACCACATCTAAGAGTGGAGGAGGTGAAGAGCCTTATTAAAGCCACTATTGCTCCTGAGTTCTTATTAGAATTGTTCCTTAAATCCCTATTTCCTTATATATCTAAGGATGTATCTACTTTAGGAGTGAGGAACGAGGAAGAAGCTGTCCTCAAGGCCCAGCAACTTGACTTGATTTATTCTCAGTCTAGGATCTTATACAAGATTATCCCTGAGGCACCGAGGCCAACACACGATGCAGAGAAACCTAAGCCCAGTCCCCGAACCCCATGATGATGGTGTGGTTGGTTCCATGAATTCTCCCACTATAGAATATTTGGCCAAACATCTCCATCAGATGTCTGTCAAAAATTCTACTGTGGAGGAAGCAAAGGTTACACTCTCACCCCAAAATGCAAATTTTTTTGCATAGAGTTCTCAGAAGGGCAATCAACAGCTTGGTGGGAAAAAGAAGAGAGGAAAGAAAGGGGAGGGAAATCAAAACAAGCAGAAACCCGCAAATAATGCTGATGGGGGCAAGAAAGAAAAAAAGGTGAAATTCCCATGTAAGTTTTGCCATGAAGATCACCTCACCCATCTTTGTCCCCTTATGGAACAAGCTCAGAAGCTGTTAAAATCTCAACAACCAGCTATCCTAAAGGATCCATTTCCCCAAGGACAGAATTTAGCTTCAGCTTCAAATGCAGTAGGGGGCACCCCAAATGCTTCTAACCCCAATTATATCAACGTGGTTCGATCTCAAACTTTACTACAAACCAGGAATAAGAACTATGAAAAATATACCTCGAAGAAGGGCAAGTCTATAGGTGAAACTTCTAACCCTCTCATGATCAAGAAACCTGCCAAAATTATGCCTAAGATACTGAAAGGTGTCTTTAAGAAGACCTTGCATAATCCTAATGCTAGGGCTACATCCAATTACTCCGTAGTTGAAGACTTATCCCAGACACCTTTTGCAATCTCAGCTTTAGAGGTGTTACAGAGTTGTCCCACCCAGTGAGATGCACTCTTAGCAGCCTTAGGCAGTATGGACTCATCGAGTCTCATGGCAAAATTTCACTTGTCTGATGTCAAAATTCGCCTACCTTACCATCTATCCTTATCGATAGATGTCATCCATGGTGGAAAGACCATTGGAAGGACATTTGTTGACAAGGGTGCTTCTACATGTGTTATGTCCTTGTCATGTTGGAAAGTTCTTGGATTCCCAGAGCTCGTCCCGTCAAACACCCTACTTACTGCTTTCAACGGAAGGTCATTCCGTCCACATGGTATCCTACCGGATTTTGAAATTAAGCTGGTAGGGAAAGCGGTGTCTATTGAGGTGGAGGTGATTGATGCACCTTTGGACTATAATTTTCTCTTGGGAAGAAGCTAGACTTATGCCATGTCTACTATTACATCGGCCGACTTTTGGGTGGTATTGTTTCCATACGAAGGGAAGTTGGTTACTGTTGACCAACTCAATTTTACTCGAAAGGCCGCATGGAATCTAATGAGTCCACTGTACCATTAGTTGATTAGGACAAGCCTATTGCAGAGAGCTTAGGAGCTGGAATGTACACATCATTGATGGGCACATTTGATCTTCCAGCTCCGATTAATTATATGGGTTCTACAAGTATGGGGAAGTCCACAGTCACGGTTGTTGATAGGACTGATCCTTGGGTTCTCCCTAGCCACCATGAACCTAAAGTGCCCTTATTAGCAGTGGAAGTAGCTTATCAAGATATCACCCAAACCACTGTTGATCCCATTCTGGTCCCCCTCTCAGTCTCAGAGGAACTGGAAGAAGTCTATTTTCTTGCTTGGGCAGAAAACTCTTTGGATTCTACAAATTGCTTAGATATGGTTTTACATTTGGATGAAGCCATTCTGGAAGCCATGTGTGGACGAGATAAGATCTATGAAGATATTCACCATCGATCCTATTTTCTTCCAAATTTAAGTAGGATAGAGAATCAAGAGTTTCATATGAGACTGGCAGACGATGCTGATGCGCCTATTAATCCCTTTCCAAGGGAAAGAATGTTTGCTGAGGGGAAATAGAAAATATTTCTACTACCATCTCTATCACCATATCTGTAAATCCTGACGTTGTGGAAAATATACATATCGACGCAAACTGCTCTCCTAAGGAGATTGCCATTTATACCACCTTGTTTAAGGAATTCTGTTGTACAAGATTATACACCTTATAACCTAAGGTCTGGGGTTACCAACATACTCAATAAACTTGCAGACAATTGACTTTAGAGTGAAGTAAATGAAATAGGAGGATGGGAAAGACTTACCCATTACAAGACGGTTGATCCTATCTTGTCCTCTTTCACTCTGCTTCTCCTCCAAAGTCTTCAGGGTTGCTTTCTCCTTCACCTGTCAAGAGTCAATCTTCCATATACAAAGTGATTCATATATATAAGCAGGTTAGATAAATCATATATGGAATGCTGAAACATAAACATTTATCAAACCAAAATACATGAGACACATATGGAAGAAGGATTCTCTTTATTAACAATAATGGAAAGAGTTCAGATTACAACCCAATGCCTGAGACAAGGACTCCTCTGCAGCCAAAGGATTCTGAGTTCCACTGCTCCAAAGACTTCTGTATAAAATCCAACAGCATAAATTTGCTCTCCAAGTGTATATATCTAACACCCTCCCCAAGGCCTATATTTATATGGATGAAATAAGGAAGTTTCGAAGGTTGAGGAGGTTGAGACAGTTAAGAAGATAAAGGTAAATGGCTTAACTAATCTCAAGTAATCGTGTGTTTTATTTTTAAATGTCAAATATAGGCATCCACGGGTATCAAGACTGAAAACTCACGTATGATCTACAAGTTTCTATAAGAGAAACCCACGTATTCATCCATCCGTGACTTGCAAAAACTGACACTCGCGTATGATCCGCGAGTTGCATATGTATAGGGTCGCGGATATGTCTTGACATATCTAAAAAGTGAAAGTAAACAACTGGATGGATAATGAATGTAATTTATAATAAGCCCATCTATAGTGTTTTGGGCAATCCTCAATCCATAGATGTCCTTTTGTGTGCCAACATGAGGGATGTCAGCACTCGGACGGAGAGGTGTCATTCAGGTGGATAACAAATGCCCCCTAATGTGTGAGGTTAGAGGGAAGCGATGGCCGAAATACATTATAATCTTCATCTTTGGAGAACTCAAAAATCCAATGGAGCAGAGAGAGTACCTAAAACAAATACATAGTAATGTCATGTTCAAAGTTACATCTGAGGATGCTATGTTCAATTTACTAGAACACTAGCTCCTTTACAATATTTGAGTACATCATATGATACGGGTATAAAGGAACGTATATTACAAAGGTGGATCGAAGCCACAATATAAAAAATGATGAGTCTTCAAATATCTAGAAGCTGTGTATATGAATAGAACATAATCTTGCGCAACTTAGTCCATAGGTGAGGAACTAAGGTCTTCATAAAGGATCCCAAAGAACCATTACAATCCAAGCCATGTGAATAAGGGTAAGCTGAAGTCAAACATGGAAAGGATTCAACAGTTTGTCAATCAATAGGTGATAATCGACAACTGAAGCAAAGGAATTCACCAATGATGAAAGTGAATCCTAAGGTACTATCGTCAAAACTCTAGGTCTTCGTCATCAGGAAGTGTTGAAACAGAACCATGCTGTGATACGGAAGGCAATAGATCCTCCAACGGATCACAAGAGTGACTAGGAACTGGGCAGAAGAAGGGAGACACAAATAGATAACAGATATAAGAATGATGGGATCAGGCTATAGATTAGACATTGGGAAGAGTCCTTGAACAATGAGCACAACACAGATATGACCCAAGGCAATGTATAACTTATAGATAGAACAACTAGACTTATCTGTCATGTAGGAGACATGATCAGATTCCCCAGGTATAATGGACAAGAGGAGGAGTAAGAAACTCAAAGTGATAGCTGAACACAAGTGGAAACTTAAACATGGATATTGGAAAACAAAGAGTGCTACGTTCAAGGATGACATGCTATCATTATTGAAAACAAGAGAAAAATTCTTCCTTACCTTCCCTGTTAAATTTTAACGAGTCTAGGAAAGTCAACTCGATTCCCTCTTCATTTTTTAACAAGCTTGAAGAGATGGGAAAATAATGCTTGATAGTGTCACTGATTTGTGGATTTAATGAGCCCAAACTAGTACATGCTCAGTTGGTTTTTCACATTTAGAGAGTCTGAAAACTCCAAAGAAGACTCCAGGGGGGTCCTTTTTCGTCCAATTTAGTCTCCTACGGCCAAAAAAGTATAAAACAAACCACAGAAGAACTCTCTTAACTTCCAAAGAAGAAAAGGTGAACATTTTTTGTACTTAGTCAGGAAGGTCCGAAAAAGGTTAAATTACCACCTACCCAATGCTCCTTCCAGAACATCATAAAATAGCTTGAGTTTTACGAGTGTGAAGGAAAGCAAGATCACTCGGAAAGATCCATTTGGTTACGAGAAATGGAGCTTACAACAATAAACTCATTGCTTTGTTCTTAAGTGTTTAACGAGCATGAAAAAGACACAAAGTACACTCAGAATATTTTTCATGTTTGGGTCCAGAGCACAAAAAAGAGAAAACTAAGCTCAAACTAGGTGTTCCTTTTCCGTAAATTTAGTCCCTTAGGTCCGGAAAAGTGATAAACCTATGTCTGAGAATACTCTTCTCAATTCAAAAGAAAAGAGAGTGATCCTTTCTCGTATTATTCTGCATGGTCTGAGAAAGTGATAACCTACCACCAATGCGGATGCCCGTTCACATATTCTTAACGAGCTTGAACGGACGAGATAACTCGGCAGTCAAGTCTGTTTTGAAGGAGTCATGCCTGGGCCTAAAGAAACTCCATAAGGGAGGGGAGTCCTATAAAGGGATAGCTTGTAAAAATAGATTCAAAATAAGCTCTATTTGGCGTGAAAAATAGCTAAGAGGATACCCCTGAACCTGGAACAGTGGCGGCATGAGTACCAAAGAATGACAAAGGCATATAAAAAGGATACTCATGAAAGAAGGGTCCTAGCCACGGAATAACAATGGTAAAGACAAGGGACTAATGGCTTAGAATACCATAGTCCATGGCAAAATTTTGAATGCTAAGGTTAATGTGGAGTGAAAAGATGCCAACATGTATTGGAAATAACAAAACCACCCTGTTGGAGCAACAACACTTTGTAAAAAGTGATAAACCTATTCCAAGGCACAAAAAGTATGGTATTAGTTGATTGACATTTCAAACTATAGAAAAAGACCCACTTTATGAAATATAATTTCTATAAATAGGTTGGAAATTAAAACAAATCTCACCATTTGAATTTTTGAGCCAGAAAAAGAAAGTTTACCCTCTACCTTTGATCGATCATTGTGGACAATTGGATCAACGAAATCGAAATCTGCCAACTGCAGGTAATCCTACACCCTAAGCTCTTCAATTTGATCCAAACAAATGTTAAGTTTAAGTGTGAATTCAATATTTAACAGAATCCTAAACTATAGTAGTGCGCATCCACGAGTTGCTGATATGGAAACTCGCGGATACACGTTATATCCACGGGTTGCCTAACTAGATAGCCGCGGATGGTACGTGACCTGTCTAAATAGAAAGTCGTGGATACTGCATGGAGGACAAAAGCTTAAATATATGCAAATTTTTTTGAATTTTGATATGGAAATACTGAATCCAATTGCTTATATTTGCTAGGTAAAAAATGGTTCTGGAATGGAGGGAAAGGGAGCACGAAATAATGGACCAAGCGGCGCTCCAAAGTGCACCCACCATACAGGAATTGAGGACCAGTGGGCTACTGAAATTATTTTCTGCATCACCCATGCAGGCCAATTTCCGCATACTTGAGTTCATGGTTAATTATTGGGATCATGATATGGGGATGTTCAATCTACAAGGTGAAACCTTAGAGCTTACCGTGGAAGACATATATTTCATTACTGGGTTATCACGACGGGGAGCACCGGTGAACTTGGAGGGCACTGGCAGGGGTGGTGACCCCTTAAGTGTCCAAAACTATGTAGACATATTCTATACACCGGGTACTCAGAGAAGAGGAACTAGCGTTCCAATTGCAGATATCCAAGATTTTACTCTTCAGGTATTAGCTAGTACCATTGTGAGACTTGCAGGATCAACATCTTTACATTTGGCCACCAGGAATCAAATGAGGGTGGCAGTTGACTATTTTAGAGGTGCTCTCTATGATTGGTGCTCGGGAGTTGCCTCAATCATGAGGAGACAACTATCCGACTGCAAGAGAGGAATATGCAATAATTTTGGCTATGCAAGCATATTAGTGGCATTCTTCTTCTTCAAGAGTACCAGCATTGAGCCCCACTATACCTTTACCGATCAGATCTCCATGTCAGCCAAGGATGAGCAGGCGGGGAGACATCTTCCTCCATCAAGGAGGAGGGTACTCAGTACACAGTGTCTATGATGATGACTTCTACACATGGTAGGAACGATCGGTGCTGGTATTGGAGCAGTTTCCATATGCCGGGATGGACTTCCGAGGTGAGCCTGACCTTGTCCTCCCTCTAGGAGGAGCATGGGGTGAGCTAGGTAAGTATTTTTTTATTTTTTATCATTTTCACATTTTTATGAATTTTTCAAATGATAGATATATACATGTATACAAGTCTTAACCCTATTCACGTGTCAAAATGCAGATATTGGACCGGTCCGCCCTGAAGGGCACCCTCGCATGTTTGTTCATCCTATTGTGGGAAAGGAGCCAAGATTGATCAGGGTACTAGAGGGAAAGCTGGCCAGGCTGACCCAACGAGTACCGACCATATGGATAGAGCATATCCCTACAGCCATGCAGGAGTTTGTTGTGGGGGTTCCACCGGTTTGGCTACGTCTTTTTAGATGAGTGGCTAGAGCAGTGCTCATATATAGAGATGTGGTGGAGGCTGCTAAAGCCAGAGAAACCATCCATAAATGAAAACACCTCACTTCCCGCACATGCATCTATGATCTGATCAATAAATGGTGTGGGGTAGTTGTCCTTAGGACAGGATTTATTGAGGTCTCTAAAGTCTGTACAAACGCAAATAGTCCCTTGCTTCTTATCAATAGGAATAGGGTTGGATACCCATTCAGTCAAAGTGATGGGATATATAAAACTAGCCCTCAACAACTTTTCAAATTTAGCTTTCACAGCCGCCGCTTTGTGCGGGTTCACGGGTCTTAATTTTTGTCGAACTGGCTTGGCATCAGGATAGGATCGGATTTCATGTTCAACAATACATGGATCTATTCCTGGAATCTCCTCATATGAACAGTCCAAGACATCACAGAATTCCTTAAAAAGGGCAGTATAGATGGAAATCTCCTCAGGAGAGCAGTTTGCACCTATATAGATGTTTTCCATGACATCTGGGTTCACAGAGATGTTAATAGGTGCTGCAGCAAAATGGTATATTTAATTTCCTTCTGCTGCTTTCAGTAGTTTCTGGGACTTGGCTAGTGCTTTTCTCAGCCACTTTCATCTTTCGGTCTGATATGATTTCGGAATGGACTTGTTGTATACTTTTATACAAAACAAGGCTACCCACATCTCGGATCATATCCAAGAGTGGAGGAGGCAAAAGATCCTTATCAAAGCCACTATCCCTCCTGAGTTCCTTTTAGAGTGGTTCCTTAAATCACTATTGCCATACATATCTAAGGACGTTTCCACCTCAGGAGTGACGAATGAAGAAGAAGCCATACTCAGGGCCCAGTAGTTGGATTTGATTTATTCACAGTCTGGGATCTTATAGGAGATTATCCCTAAGGCACCGAGGCCTTCACACGAAGCGGAGAAGCCTAAGCCTAGACCCCATGCCGATGGTGTGGTTGGGTCCGTTAAGTCTCCCACCGTAGAGCCTTTGACTAAGCAACTTCATCAGTTGTCCGTCAAGTAATCTACGGCGGAGGAAGAAAAGGCTGCCCCCTACCCCCAGAATGCAAATGTTTTTGCACAAAACTCTCAGAAGGGCAATCAGCAGCCCGGCGGGAAGATAAAGAAAGGTAAGAAGGGAGAGGGAAACCAAAACAAGCAAAATCCCGCAAACAATGCTGATGGGGGGAAGAAAGAAAAGAAGAAGGTCAAGTTCCCTTGTAAGTTGTGCCAAGAGGACCACCTTACTCACCTTTGTCCCCTTATGGATCAAGCCCAGAAGCTGCTTAAAGCTCAACAACTGGCTGTCCTGAAGGATCCTTTTTCCCAAGGACATAACTCTGCTTCAGCTTCTAACGTAGCAGGGGGCACTCAAGCTGCCCCTGTCCCAAACTATATCAACATGGTTCGATATTTGAATTTGTTGCAGACAAGGAACAAAAACTATGAGAAAGAGACTCTTGATAAGGGTAAAGATGTAGGTGAAACTTCCAACCCTCTCACAATAGAGAAACCTGCTGAAATAATACCGAAGATACCGAAAGGTTTCTTCAAGAAGACCTTGCATAACCCTAATGCTAGGGCTTCTTCAAACTACTCTGTGGTTGAAGACTTAGCTCAAACCCCATGTGTAATGTCAGCTTTGGAGGTGTTACAAAGTTGTCCCACTCAGCGGGATGCCCTCTTAGCAGCTTTAGGTAGCATGGACTCTTCGAGTCTCATGGCAAAGTTTCATTTATCTGATGTCAAAATTCGCCTGCCTTACCATGTATCCCTATCAATAGATGTCATCCATGGTGGTAAGACCATTGGAAGGGCAGTTGTTGATGAGGGGGCCTCTACATGTGTTATGTCATTGACCTGTTGGAAAGCTCTTGGATCCCCAGAGCTGGTCCCATAAAACACTTTGCCTAATGCTTTTTATGGAAGATCCTTCTGTTCGCATCGTATCCTGCTGGATTTTGAAATTAAGTTGGCAGGAAAAGCAGTGTCTATTGAAGTATAAGTGATTGATGCTCCCTTGGACTACAATTTGCTTCTGGGAAGGAATTGGACTTATGCGATGTCCACTATTGCGTTGGCCGTTTTTCGTGTAGTGGTTTTTCCACATGAGGTAAATTTGGTTACTATTGATCAACTTGATTTTACTTGAAAAGGTCGTTTAGAGTCAAATGAGTCTATTGTGCCATTGGTTGATCAGGTCAAACCTACTGCACAGAGCTTGGGGGTTGGAATGTACACATCACTGATGGGCACATTTGATCTTCCAGCCTCGGTTAATTACATTGGTTCTACTAGTGTGGGGAAGTCCATCACCACGGTTGTCGATAGGACTAATCCTTGGGTTCTCCCAACCCCTCACGAACCTGAAGTGCCCTTATCGGCAGTAGAGGTGGCTTATCAAGCTATCACTCAAGCTACTGTTGATCCCATTCCAGATCCTCTAACAGTCTCGGATGATCTGGAAGAAGTCTATTTGCCCGCATGGGTTGAAAACTCTTCGCATTCTATAGATTGTTTAGACACAGTTTTACCTTCCGATGAAGCTATTCTGGAAGACATGAGTGGACATGATAAGATTTGTGAGGATCTTCATCATCGATCCTATTTTCTTCCATAACTGAGCAGAATAGAAAACCAAGAGTTTCACGTGAGACTGTCAGAAGATGTTGATATACCTCTCAACCCTTTGCCTAGGGAAGGAGTGTTTGCCGAGGGGAATATGGCAAACATTTCCACCACTATACCTATTAACATCTCTGTGAACCCAGATGTCATGGAAAACATATATATAGGTGCAAACTGCTCTCCTGAGGAGATTTCCATCTATACTACCCTTTTTAAGGAATTCCACGATGTCTTTGCCTAGTCATATGAGGAGATGCCAGTTCTCTTGTACAGGATTATACACCTTATAACCTAAGGTCTGGGGTTACCAACATACTCAATAAACTTGTAGACAATTGACTTTAGAGTGCAGTAAAGGAAATAGGAGGATGGGAAAGACTTACCCGTTACAAGACGGTTGATCCTATCTTGTCCTCTTCCGCTCTGCTTCTCCTCCAAAGTCTTCAAGGATGCTTTCTCCTTCACCTGTCAAGAGTCAATATTCTAGATACAAAGTGACTCATATATATAAGCAGGTTAGATAAATCATATATGGAATGCTGAAACATAAACATTTATCAAACCACAATACATGAGACACATATGGAAGAAGGATTCTCTTTATTAACAATAATGGAAAGAGTTCAAATTACAACCCAATGCCTAAAACAAGGACTCCTCTGCAGCCAAAAGATTCTGAGTTCCACTGCTCCAAATACTTTTGTATAAAATCCACCAGCATAACTTTTCTATCCAAGTGTATATATCTAACACCCTCCCCAAGGCCTGTATTTATGTGGATGAAATAAGGCAGTTTCGAAGGTTGAGGAGGTTGAGACAGTTAAGAAGATTAAGGTAAATGGCTTAACTAATCTCAAGTAATCACATGCTTTATTTTTAAATTTCAAAGATAGGCATCCACGGATATCAAGACTGACAACTCGCGCATGATCCGCGAATTGCTATAAAAACAACCCACGTATACATCCATCCGCAACTTGCAAACACAGACACTTGCGTATGATCCACGAGTTGCATATGTATAGGGTCGCAGATATGTCTTGACATATCTAAAAAGTGAAAGTAAACAACTGGATGGATAATGAATGTAATTTATAATAAGCCCATCTATAGTGTTTTGGGCAATCCTCAATCCATAGATGTCCTTTTGTGTGACAACATGAGGGATGTCGGCACTCGGATGGAGAGGTGCCATTCAGGTGGATAACAAATTCTGTGACGTTTTTTCCTGGTCATATGGGGAGATGCTAGGCAGTGATCCATCTATAGTCAAGCACGAGATCTGAACATACCCTAACGCTAAACCTATTCCGCAAAATTTGAGACCTGTTAACCCGCGTAAAGCAGTGCCAGTGAAGGCTGAAGTGGAAAAACTGCTGAAAGCCGATTTTATTTATCCCATAGCTTTGATGGAATGGATATCCAACCCTGTTCCTATTGATAAGAATAAAGGGAACATACGCGTCTATACTAACTTTATAGATTTAAACAAAGCCTGTCCTAAGGACAACTATCCCACGCCACTTATAGACCAAATTATTGATGCTTGCGCGGGAAGTGAAGTCTTTTCATTTATGGATGGTTTCTCCGGATATAATCAAATTCAAATAAAACTGAAATACCAACATAAAACTGCTTTCATTTGTCCTTGGGGTACCTTCGTGTACAAAAAAATTCCCTTTGGATTGAAAAATGCTGGGGCAACCTTTCAGTGGGCAATGGATTTTTCCTTTCATGATATTAAAGCCATTGTCGAACCCTACCTTGACGATCTGCCTGCACATTCTTGTAAGAGGATTGACCATCCAGATCACTTTGGTTTGATTTTTGAACGATGCAGATACTATAAAATTCACTTGAATCCCCACAAGTGTGTGTTCTGTGTCGAGTCAGGGAGACTGCTCGGATTCATTGTTTCTAATAGAGGCATTTAGGTTTATTTGTTAAAAGTTGAGGCCATTGTAAATCTGCCTCCTCCTTGTTCTATCAGGCAACTTCAGAGCCTACAGGGAAAGTTCAATTTTATTCGATGTTTCATTGTAAACTATGCCAAGATTACTAAGGGTTTCATGCACTTGCTAAAACAGGACACCCCATTTGTATGGGATGAAACTGCACAACTCACATTCGAGGCATTGAAAAAAAAATTGTTGTCGTCACCATTGTTGCATTCGCCAGATTTCTCTAGGGATTTTATATTGTATATGGCATCGTCTGAGTTGACCATAGGGGTAGTCCTAGTCAAGGAGGACGACAAGATCCAAGAGCATGTCATTTACTATCTTAGTCATGCTTTAGCCGAACCTGAACTCAAGTACTCCCACGTTAAGAAATTGGCCTTAGCAGCTGTTTATGCTGTTGAAAGGCTACGTCACTACATCTTACTAAGGACTACAACAATTGTGGCAGATGCTAATCCTTTTCAATATGTTTTGTATCGATGGATAGTTGGGGGCAAATTCAACAAATGGATAGTCATTCTCTAAGAGTTTGACTTGGATTTTTGGTCCACCAAATCCAAAAAATCCTTAGCTTTTGTGAGCTTATTGCATAATTTCCAGTAGATGAAGATGTAGCTATTGAAGAAGACTCATTCCCAGATGAGCACATTTTTTTTATTTCCACCTCTGATCCCTAGTATGGAGATATACTTTCTATCTCCATACTTTGAAGTATCCTGCTGCTTTCTCATGGGAAGAACGACGTAAACTATGCCTACATGCCAAGAACTACCTCATCATAGGAGATACTTTATACCGTGGGGAAGTAGATTATGTTTTGTGTCGATGTCTTACCCATGATGAAGCAGAAATTGTCCTAAATGATGCCCATAGTGCAGCGTGTGGGGCTCATTTATTTGGGTTAGAAACAACCCAAAAGATATTATGTGCTGGTTATTTCTAGCCCATAATCTTTAAAGATTGTGTGGAAGCAATGAACCACTCTCACCCTTGTCATATTTTTACTAGAAAAATGCAGTCACATCCCGCTTTGTTATTCCCCATAATCTCAGTGGGCCCCTTCATGAATTGGGGGATTGATACGTGACATGTAACCCATATTCGGCTGGGGGGCACAAATATATCATTGTTGCTGTGTACTATTTTACGAAATGGGAAGAGGCAATGCCCACCTTTAAAGCTGATGGGGAAACTGCATATTTTGTTGTGTTCAATCAAATTATAGCACGATTTGGTATACCTAAGGTGATTGTCATTGACCATGGTAGTCATTTTCAGAATAGCATGATGACTGAATGGACCACTATGCTAGGATTTAGACAAGACCATTCATCTTCATTCTATTCGCAAGCAAATGGTCAGGTCAAGGCTGTTAATAAAAATTTGAAGAATATCCCCAAACGTACTATTAATGCATCCCATTATAACTAGCATATCATGCTATATCCTGCACTTTGGGCATATCGAACTAATGTAAAAAATTCTATGGGGTTTTCACCTTTCCAACTCGTCCATGGAGTGGAAGCTATACCCCAATTGAATGTGAAATCCTGTCTTTAAGAATTTCTATTCATGTGTTACCTGATACGAATGAGCTTGAAGAACATCTATTACATTTAGAACACCTTGATTAACAACGTAGAGATGCGCTGATAGCAAACCAAGCTCATAAAAATAGGGTCAAAATCCAATATGATAAATCGGTCAAGCCTCCAATTTTCTCTGAGGTAGAACTTGTTTTGCTCTCAAACCAAGACAAAGAACCCCTAGGGGCAGGAAAGTTCAGGTCTATGTGGTTGGGACCTTATATCATGTCAAAATTGTTAAACAAGGGCACATATGAATTGATAGATTTCGATGGGAATAAGTTGGCTGAGCCTAGAAATGGGCTCTACCTGAAAAAGTATTGTGCTTAGGCTTAGCACTTTTTCTTGTATTTTATTGTATGTATTTTTTATGTACACTAGTTCATCGGATTTTGTTTTTTATACCATCTGCTGGTTGTTTCAGATGTCTTCCAAGAGGTTTGTAGGTTTCACTGATGGCATCAGTCGCCACACTTGTAATTTAGCTTCAGCTGCATGGGTCATTTATTCTCCCTCAAGACAATTAGTTTCCTCAGGAGGCGCTTGCTTAGGTCCTGCTTCCAATAATGTGGCTGAATATAGGGCCATCATTGAGCTTCTATGGGATGCTTTGTCATGTGGTATCACTCAACTGGAAGTCTAGATGGACTCTCAACTAGTGGTTTCCCAGCTCAATCAGGCTTATCAGCTGTGGAACCCTATTCTATTACGTCATTTTATGCAAGTTAGGTTATTGGAAAGACATTTTGAGTTCATTACATTCAATCACATTCCAAGGAATCAAAATTCATTAACTGATGCATACGCTAATTACATCTTGGATTGGAATTTAACACATCTCACATAAAAAGTATACAACAAACACATAAAAAACATTTGTAAATAAACTAGCAAATATATATATATATATGTGAATATATGTCCATATAGATAGGTCGAGTCTCAAATCCTTAGATCCAGTCATAACTATATAATATACAAAAAATATACAAAATATGGATCTAAATCCATCAAAATGCCCCTAGTTCTAAGCTTGACCACCTTGGTCACTTGGACCAGCCTGGTCCCCCCAGTCACGTTGTACTCTGGCTTCTTCAGCCTCTTTGGCTTCAGCAGCCTCAACAGCATCTATGTATACCAGTACTGCTCTAGCTACCCACCTCAAAAAGCGTATCCAGACAAGTGGTACACCAACCACGAACTCCTGCATGATGGCTGGGATGTGCTCAATCCGTAGAGTAGGTACTCTCTGGGTAAGCTTGGACAGCTTCCCGTCGAGAACCCTAATCAAGCCCTAGTCTTCTCCCAAGACAAGACGTACATACATCCGTGGATGCCCTTCTAGGCGGACTGGTCCAATATCTTCATTTTGACATTTTAATAGGATTAGAACTCTTACACATATGTATATATCTCTATATTTAAAATTCATAAAAATTTTAAAATTTTGAAAATAAAAATTACCTAACTCTCCCCATCTAACTCTCCCCATGCTCCTCCTAGAGGGAGGACGAGATCAGCATCACCACAGAAATCCATTCCAACATATGGAAACTGCTCCAAAGCTGGCAATTGTCGCTCCCACCAAAAGTAGAAGTCATCATCAAAGACACTTTGCACCAATCCACCACCTCCCTAGTGGAGGAAAATATCTACCCACTTTCTCATCCTACGCTAACGAGGAGAACGAACTAGTAGTGGCATTGCAGGACTCAATCCTAGAACTCTCTCAAAGAAGAAGACTACTAGTATGTTGGAATATACAAAAATTTTCATCCTACTTCTTTTGCAGTCAGAGAGTTATTTTCTCATAATCAGGATCACTCTCGAGCACCAGTTATATAGGGCTCCCTACATACAATCGAATGCTAGTCTCATCTGGTTTCGTGTTGCAAGGTGAAGTGATGATGACCCTGCAACCCTCACTATAGTACTCATCACCACCTATAATGGAAGGTCATGTATGTGAACAATAGGGATGCAACTACCCTTTTTTTTGTGCCTAGTGTGCAATATATATCAATATAGTTATGTACACTTAGAGAGTCACCGCCTCTGCCGGTGCCTTCCAAGTTTACCAAAGCTCCTCGTCATGATAGACCAGCAATGAAATAGACATCGTCAGAAGTAATCTCCAAGGACTCACCTTGAAGGTCAAACATTCCCAAATCATGATCCCAATAATCTATTAAGAACTCTAAGAGGTGGACATTGGCCTGCATAGGTGAAGTACAGAAAAACTTCAATAACCCACTTTGACGTAAAACATTCACGGTGGGGGAATCTTGAAGAGCTTCTTGGTCCATGTCTTCATGTTCTCGCTCTCTCCACTCAAGCACCATCTTTCAACCTAATATCCAAGCAATTGCCAATCATTAGTTTCATCTGAAATTTGGCAATTTTGACCCTACATATATTTTTTTCACTTCATGCAGCGTATGCGACTGTCTTTTAAGGCAGTTTGTGTACTGTACGAGACTTTCCTTCAGACAACCCGCGTACAGAACGCGTGTATGCGACTTTTACTATAGCAAACCCGCGTACACAGCATTGTTGTTTTGAAGGAGCCTAAAAACATGAAATTATGGCTCAATTTTGACAAATGCTTGGATCAAAATAAAGAGCATGGAGTGTAGTCTTACCTGACACTTGCGGTTTTGGAAATGGTCCACCGGATTGTCCACACCAAGCAATTGAAGGTAGAGGTATAAACTTGTGTTCTATGGTTAAAAATCCAAATGGTGAGTTTTGTTTATGTTTTGAACTCTTTATAGAAAATTTATTTCTCAAGTGGGTTTTTTCCCTATAGTTCATAGTTTATAAAACTAATACCATATTTTATTTTCTATCTGACAAGTCTATCATCATGTTTAAAGTGTTTTTGCTCATATAGGATGGTTTTTGTCACTTCACATGCATTCTACATATATACCTACTCCATCTTAAACCTAGAAATAACATTTTTCTATGGACTATGGTATTTTTAACCATTAGTTCCTTACCTTTACCATTGTTCTTCCATGGATATGACCTTCCTCTTATGAGTATCCTCATTTAGAACCTATTTATTGTCTTTTGATACTCATACTGCAGCTGTCATTGGTTCGGGGGAATCTTTTTAACTATTTTTCACTCCAAATTGAGCCTCATTTGGTCTCCTTTTACAAGCTATCCCTTTATAGGACTGCCCACCCTTATGGAGTTTCTTTAGGCCCAGGTCTAAATCCTTAAAACAAACTTGACTGTCGAGTAAACTTGTCCGTTCAAGCTCATTAAGAATATGTGAATGGGCATCCACATTGGTGGTAGGTTGTCTCTTTCTAGGACCATGTGGAATAATACGAGAAAGGATCACTCTCTTTTCTTTGGAATTGAGAAGAGTATTCTCAGGTACAGGTTTATCACTTTTTTTGACCTGAGGGACTAAACTTATGGAAAAGGAACTCTCGGTATGAGCTTAGTTTTCTCTTTTTCGTACTCTGGACCTAAACATGAAAAATATTCCAAGTGTAATTTGTGTCTTTGTCATGCTCGTTAAAACATCAAGAACAAAGCATCGAGTTTATTGTTGTAAGCCCCATTTCTCGTACTCAAATGGATCTTTCTGAGTGATCTTGCCTTCCTTCACACTCGTAAAACTCAAGCTATATGTTGCTCTCGAAGGAGCATTGGGTAGGTGGTAATTTAACCTTTTTTGGGCCTCCCTAACTAAGTACGAAAAGGGTTCACCTTTTCTTCTATGGAAGTTAAGAGAGTTCTTCTAGGGTATGTTTTATACTTTTCTAGCATTAGGAGACAAAATTGGACGAAAAAGGACCCCCCTGGAGTATTATTTGGAATTTCCATACTCTCTAAATATGAAAATACCGAGTGAGCATGTACTAGTTCGGGCTCATAAAACCCATGAATCAGTGACACTATCAAGCATTATTACCTCTTCTATCAAGCTTGTTAAAAAATGAAGAGAGATCCGAGTTGACTTTCCTAGACTGGTCAAAATTTAACAGGGAAGGTAAGGAAGAATTTTTCTTTTGGTTCTCAGTTAGTGGCAGCATGTCATCCTTGAACAAAGCACTCTCTATTTTTTCCGATACTCATGTCTCAGTGTTCACTTTTAGTTCAGCTATTACTTTGAGTGTCTTACTCCTCCTCTTGTTAGTTCTACCTATGGAATCTAATCATGTCTCCTACATGAAGGATAAGTTTAGTTGATCTATATGTAGAGTTAAAAAGCTTCCTTGGGTCATCTATGTGTTGTGCTCACTGTTCAAGGACTTAACCCCATGTATGATCTATATCCTGATCCCATCATTGTCATATCTGTTACTACTTGTGTCTCCCTTATTTTACCCAGTTCCTAGTCACTCTTGTGATCCGTTGGAGGATCTATTGCCTTCCTTATCACAGTATGGTTCCACATCAATAATTCCTAACGATGAAGACCTAGAGTTTTGATGATTGTACCTCAGGATTCACTTTCAGCATTGGTGAATTCCTTTGTTTCAGTTGTTGATTATCACCTATTGATTGACAATATGTTGAATCCGCTCCATGTTCGACTTCAATAGCATCTATTCACATGGCTTGGATTGTACTAGTTTTTTGGGATTGTTTATGAAAACCTTAGTTTCACATTCATGGACTAAGTTGCGCAAGATTATGTTGTGGTTACTTACATAGCTTCCAGATCTTTGAATACTTATCATTATTGTATATTGTGGGTTCTATCCACCTTTGTAATATACATGGTCTTGTAGCCGTACTATATGATGTACTCAAATATTGTAAAGGAGCTAGTGTTCCAGTATATTGAACATAGCATCCTCAGATATGACTTTGTATATGACATTATTATGTATTTGTTTCAGGTGGTGTCTCTGCTCCATTGGACTTCTGAGTTCTCCAAAGATAATGATTATAGTGTATTTCAGCCATCGCTTCCCTCTGACCTCACACATTAGGGGGCATCTGTTATCGACCCAAATAGCACTTCTCCATCTGAGTGTCGATAATTCATTATGTTGGTACACAAAAGGACATTTGAGGATTGAAGTTTTCCAAAACACTATAGATGGCATGACATGAGATGCATTTATCCTTCAATCAGCTTGCCATTTTATTTTTCTAAGTATGGATTGGCGTACGTTATTGTCTCCATTGAAACTTGTGTACATACACGATTATCCTTGTTGACAACTCATGTACTGTATGCGACTATCTCTATTACAACCTACGTACAGATTTGTACGCGGGTTTCCTTTAAGATAATTGCATGTCATACGTGGGTTGCTTATAGTAATAGTCACGTACACCTCCATTTGACATTAAAAACTATAAATCATTATTAATGGAGATTATTTGAGCCCTAATCATTAACCATCTCAACTGTCTCAACCTCCTCAACCTTTGAAACTGCTCTATTTCCCAAAGTATAAATAGAGGCCTTGGGGAGGGAATTAAGGGAATGAATCTTAGAGAGCAAAGTTATGCTAGTGGTATATCTTTACAAGTCTTGGAGCAGTAGAACTCAGAGTCCTTTGGTTGCAGAGGAGTCCTTGTCTCAGGCGTTGGCTTGTATACTTATCTCATTCACTGATTGGTAATGAAGAGAATTCTTCTTCCAACTTTGTGTTGATTCTCTTTCATGTATTAGGGTTTGATGAATATATTTTATTAAGCACTATATATGTTTTTTATCTAACATGTCGTATATACATGTATAATATTGTACTTGGAGAATTTTCTCTTTGCAGGTGAAGGAGGTGCATCCCTGAGATCTTTGGAGAGAAGCAGAGCGGAAGAAGATAAATCTTGGATCAACTGTCGGTAATCGGGTGAGTCCAATATTTCTTCCTATTTCCTTTCTGCATTTAACTAAATCTAATTGTATGCAAGTTTTAGAATTATTTTGGTAACCCCAGAAACCTGATTCTTCCAACTTCCGACTTTCGCCTTCCACAAGACGATTCAGGAGGGTGGAAAAACACATTTTTCTTTAAGACAGTCACATTTCTAACTCTCTAGTCAGTTATTCGACCTACATGATCATAAGAAAAAGGCCATTGGAAAACACAAGGAATATACAGATGCAGAATGAGGGGACATTTAACAACATTAAACTCAACTTAAGCCTTTAATAAGCATTCAACATATTCAGTACGGTCATAAGAAAATGCATTGCAGAAATAATAGAACAGAGAATAGTCATCATGAATATGAAGTAGTCCCACAACCAGCTATGTCACTACAACATTTCACCCAACCATAGGCCAGTTGCTTTCATCAATCTGTCAACACAACTTCCACCCCTGAACTGGGCATGACTTCCATAAGGAACTATGAACAACAGGCTCACACATAGCCAGAACATATCAGACACAGTCAAGCCAACCTACAGTTGGGTTTATCATACTGTTACCAGTCCCATAAACAATTATGTTTATCAGGCTGTAGGAAAACACGCCAATACACTACTATTTTTATCAAGATACTCATCCAATCCAGCTAACAATTGGGTTTATCAGACTATAGAAATTCAAGCCAACATTCACATTGAGGACAAGCTAAGGATCACACATGGCCAAACGCACATCAAGACACATCCAAGCCAACACACCGTTGGGTTTATCAGGCTTCCCATCCAAGCCAATATATGATCGGGTTTATCAAGTTTCCCAACCAAGCCAATATACCATTGGGTTTATCAGAATGTCAACCAAGCCAATCTACGTTGGGTTTATTAGGCTACTAAGGCAGAGGAAAGGTAGAATGGATAAGCTAGTGGCTCATTCAAAGATCTAGGGACACCTTCACAAGATCTATATGGCTTAGCATCCACAATACCTACACACCCAACACAAGGAAGTGTCCCTTGTTGTGCTACAGATCCCTCATGCTATACCTTCCCTTCCAGTGCTCTTAAGGATGTGCATAGAAGATTCACTAGCCACTCTTATATTTTTGTGAGGTTCCTCTCTTCACTATGTTTATCAATCCAATTCAACATCTCTTCCACTCTTAATTATTGCATACAGTTCAAACCTAAACTAAGGAACACATAACAGCAAACCACAAGGAGACACGGCAACACAGGGCTCCACTCTGTAACAGAGAAAATTTTGTAACACAACAACCAAGCTTCCTAGCAAAGGATAGGTGAAGTGATACACTATAGAACACAAAACGAATTCCTCAGCTATCTCTTTTTGTGTCTGCAGGATGACACTCCTGCATGAATGAGGATAACATTGCTGAACATCTCCTTCCGTGACTCGGGATAGTGAAAAACATAATCCTCAAATATGGAATGGAAGAATGATAAAAATTGTTTTGGGTGACTCAAAAAAATATGGGATGGCCATGCATTCATGTGATTACTTGCTTCAAAAGCAAGAATGCATCTTTCCCATTTTGGAGGCTTGCTTAGACACGAAATATGACTTACATTAAAGGAAATTTCAACTCAAAATGGGCCTTTTAACTTTAATTCAAATTCCATGTTATCATGTGTTAGCCAATGAAATTGCTTTAAATTTGAAATACCGTATAGGTCTTAAACACTTTTTTAATATAAATTTGGGGATAGGCATCATAAAAAAAACTATTTTTTTTGTTTGTATTTTCGACATATCTCCCTGTGTTTTTACTCAAATTTCGATTGGGAGATCTTGTTGGATGTGGAATTGAATTCCACATCCAACGAGTACCCACTCGGCATACTTTTGATGGACCCCACTACCCCAAAAACAAGAAATACCTGAAAAAGCATGATGATGATGTCATCATCACATTTTTTCAGGTATTTCTTCTTTTTGGAGTAGTGGGGTCTGCCAAAAGTATGCCGAGTGGGTACTCTTTAAATGCAGAATTCAATTCCGCATCCAACGAGCTCTATCTATCGAAATTTGAGTAAAAGCATGCGGAGATATGTCAAAAATACAAACAAAAAAGTAGTTTTTTTCTTTTCTTCCTCCAAAATTAATAAATATTATTTTAATATTTTAACTATTATTTTATTAATTCTTTTTAGGAGGCCCATTTTGAGTTGAAATTTCCTCTAATGCATGCCTCGCTCTTCCCAAGGCATTAGCTACCTCAACCGCTCTTCTCGAAGAATTGAATGATTGAGTATAGAGGATGAAAAGGGTATATGAGAGCTTATGGTTTCTCTCATCAACATCTGGCCTCACCCTATTGGATCAAGGGTTTGGATAAATACCTCCCCCCCACCTCCCCCCCATTCCTTTTGAAATCATGCCCCCATCTCTTTCGTTGCATTGCATAGCTAGTTGTGGTATTTTATTAAATTGCATATTTACATGATATCTCAAAATCTACAATGCCTGACCAGCATGAGAACTGTCGGCATTGAGCTTGATCGTCGATACACAAAACACCAAATCAATGGTGGGGCCTTGGCCTTGATCTCCTTGCCATAATTTAATACAATATTTAAATCATGTAAAATTTTAATACCATGTCATCAAAAGTGGTGTTACAGTTTATTATTTAATTCTACATATATGTTATCTAGATTATTGTGATGGGATCCATCTTTAGCGGATGCTTCAACTCCTTCCATTGCTTGCAAAATACAAATTTATATTTTTGTACATAAATATCTTTTAAAACATGATCATTATATTTTGTTTTCCTTTTTTGACTGTGAGTGAGCCAATCTTCAACTCTAGTGTTTGTAACATCTCCAAAATTCATAAATAAATAAAAAATTAAATAAAGAACCGACTGCAATTATAAAGGATAAATAAATCCATACAATTTTTAACTTGTGTTTAGTATTTTATCGATTGAACATAAATGACATATTATGACAACATTATGGTGTGACTTACCATTATGACGACACTACTTTACTTGTTGTCAAGTTATGAAAGAATGTCATGTTTGTTTCCCATCATTTACAGTTAGTGTATTTATTGGTTATGTTCTAGATTACTTTTTAACCCTACTATGAATCTAGGAGAATGAGCTTCCATGGTCTTACTTAGCTCTTTGGATAACGGAAAACTACTAGGTAATTTTTTTGCAGTTATATAACCAATTAGCGCTTTCCTTGAGGTGATAACACACCATGAGCCTAGCTAAAGGTAAACAAAGGATTAACTAAGCTTAAGGGAGGACAAAATATCCTAATACATAGCACCACAATTCTTAACTTATATAAATAAAACAAGCATAAGAATTATAAACTATGTCCTCCATGGTACAAGTTCGACGGTTTCAAAACTATAGAGATTGGATTGAAATATTTTACAATTAAGGTTCCATTGAATTGATCCACGTGATGAATGTACTACCTCAAGCTAGAAAGCATGATACTCAAATAAAAAACCCTAGGGGTTTAATGTTCCTTGCTCTTCGTTGTTGGTTTTTTTCGCTGCATTATTTGTTTTTCTACATAGTAGTGAATGGAAGAGAGGGAGATCCGAGATCTTGGGTTCCAGGACTTCAGCCTTGGCCTTCAGGTTATTGGCCTCACACCCTCAAATTCGTATTGCCACCATTCTGGTTGTAAACAGTTGGCTTGTTGGCATGCAACCCCGTATATAAATTGGTGGACTATCTGCACTAATCCTTTGGGTCATTGTTGCTACGTCCTCTCCTTCGAAGGTAAGTCACCTCTGGTGGATGTTATCTCTCTTTTTTGTTTTCTTTGAATATATATATATATATATATATATATATATATATATATATACGTTGAAGTATAACCCTATGTTGTTTTCATCGCAGGAGGTTCCTGCTAGGTTGTTGGGTGGACAAAGGAACTGATCGCTATGACTGAGTGCATGGTCTAGTAAGACCTGGAACCTCCATTCCCTACTCTTGTGGCTCAATTGCTTACGTCTCTATTATTCGATGGCTGGCCTGCAATCACTAGAGTTGGAATCATTCCTACATGTCCCTTTCATTGAACCGGTAAACCCTTGAGGTTATTCCTATGGCATTTTCATTCATGTTGTGAAAACGGTCTCCCTCCGACAGTGTAGTCTGGAGGGGAATGTAGTGTGATACCAGGTTTAGTATGTTGGTTAAGCTGCATCCATTATGGCCATTTGGTTTATTCGGAAAAAATTTTATGGTTTAAAAATTATTTCTTTCTTTTTCCATGGTTTTGCAAACCTGCAACTTGAAACATTTGTACTTAGAAAACCTTGTTTGTAATTTATATATATTATTTCTTGATTTATAAATATTTTGACCATGAGGGCATTGTATTGACAAGTATTGACAAATCGTTTATTTTTTGGGTGTCTTGGTTTATTCACAATATCTGTTGGTTAAAGAAATTGAAGGCTATGAGGCCACTGAAACTCTAGAAAAATGTTTTAAATAAAAACTTGCTATAATTAGATACATACTGGTAAACCCTTTGTTGGGTTAGTGATAAAGCCATAAGGTTGTTTGTGGATAGAGGACAATCAACAGGGTTGTAAGCATCGTTACACTTTTTCCTTAATGGTTTTATTATCGCTATTGTTAATGGATATTACAATAGACAAATATAATTACTCATGACTGGAAACATAGGGTTGTGGCCTGTCAAAAGCATCGTGTTAAGGTTTATTCTTTGGAATATTTACTTTGTTTCTAAGAAAATATTTTAGGGAAGTGAGGCCACTGTGTATTGCACGATAATGAAGCTCTATCATTGTTTAAAATTTGTTTGTTATTTATATACTATTATGGTTTTAGTCGTAAGGCTTTATTAATAAATTCCTATGTTTAATTATGGTTCAGCGTTAGTGTTTTTTTTTAACCCTAGCTGTAGTATACATACCCTTCGAATATCAAATGCTTACAGAATTTGAACCCTTGACTTGAAATTTTAATTAATTTATATGTTATTTCTCCTAATCTGTAAATGGTTAATAGTATAATTTTAGTTGTTTATGTTTTACGATTTAAAACCTAGGAGTAATTATTTAAGTAATAAGTATTTAAATACTAAGATATATATATATATACAGAGTTAAATTTATTCTTGAATAAATTTGTTTGATTCCTTTAAGCCGTAGTTAATATTCTGTGTATAACTATCCCTTTTGGCTGCAATAGAACTTTATAGGAAATAACTCTAATCTTACAATTTCTCTAATTAGCAGGAAAAACTAGTAAAGAAATATGATAATAAAATACTATCTGAGTGAACTTGATTATACTAAGTGATAAGTACTATCCGGTGAGGGTTTAGAATTTAAGTTGGAAAATTAGTAATTTTAATCAGGTTTAGAGGTATATTGAGTAAGAACTAGATGAAAGGAAATGCATTGTTTACTTAACAATGGTTATGCTAATTTATGACTGTAAATGATTGAACTGAAGGAAAAATTAGTGTAATGAACTCAAAAAACTAATTATAACATCATAGGAAAATATCTATAGATTTTCTTTTATAGAACAGTTTTATTATAATGCAGTTACCATTAATATCTATAGAGACTGAGACATATTTCATAAAACAATAATACAGAACCATCATCCTTTTAACTTGTTCTAACTTAAAAGAAGCCACTCGTTTATAGAATCCATTAACAATCATAAACTTACAGATATAGATTTAGAATAAAATCATAGATAATAAATAAAAACATCTTAGAACATGGATAAATTGCATAAGGGGAACAACCACAAAAAAAGACTATTCCTCCCAAATGTCTCCTGAAAGCAGTTAAGATCACTTTCTTTAGGACCCCCGAGCCAGTTCACTGAACCACTAGGACGAAGAGGATGTGTAAGAGACCACACAAAAATGTATGCAACTTAGTAAACTCACTAGGAGCCTTAACTCTCAAAAATTTCACTTTAGCTACCCCCTCATCGAATTCCTCTTGTGTGCCTGAATTTTCAATTTGCACCAAGTCACAAGGGTCTAATCACTTAGAATAGAATGTAGTGAGCCTCCTTATAGGATTAATTAGTCCTCCCTTTTACCCACATAGTCTATTTTATTCATTTAGCCTAGCTTAGGATGTCATCATCAACCAATAGTACATGGGGGACGCACCT
>LPNX010686390.1:4613-88773 GCA_001517045.1 Pseudotsuga menziesii | reverse complement strand
TTTATTTGAGAAAAACATTATGCTAAAATTTAATGTAAAGTTTTTATGACCAAATGGGTCAAGGATGACTGTAATTGAATAATTTATTTATTTAAATAATTAAATGAAGAGACACGTGTCCAAAGGAGACTGTTGAAGAGTGTTCACTGACCCACTAGGAGGAATGACCAGCTGTAGAAGGATAAATGACAAGTGGAAGCACTAACATTTCAATTAGGTATTTGGGTCAGTTTTGTAATTAAATGAGCCACATGCTCAGTTCCTCCTCTCAGGGAACATGACCACAAGTTTAGGGATTTTCCTTCCTACAATAGCTAGAAATTGAAATGTTAGTGATTCCACTTGCCATTTAGCCTTCTACAGTTGGTCATTCATCCTAGTGGGTTAGTGAACACTCTTCAACAATTTCCTTTGGATAGGTGTCTCTTCATTTAATTATCTAAATAAATAAATTATTCAATTACAGTCATCCTTGACCCACTTGGTCATAAAAACTTTACATTAAATTTTAGCATAATGTTTTTCTCAAATAAATAAACAAAATTATTTTTTTTCAGTTCTATGTGGGTTAGAGTTCCTATAATGTAGGGATTGCTCCTTGGGGCTCCTAAACTTATGCAATCAGGTGCAGCAAGTGGCAGATGACCCTTAGGTGTGTCCCCCATGTACTAGTGGTTGATGATGACATCCCAAGCTAAGATAAATGAATCAAATAGACTATGTGGGTAAAACGGAGGACTAATTAATCCTAACGGGTTAATCTTGTATACTTTGTCTTAAAAAGATATGTTTAGTGTAGAATTTATTTATTAGAAATTACGAGCCTTATAACCCAGTGCGTCCCCCATGGTCAACTAAAAAATTTTGTAACTCTTAATCTAATTAGTATTTAGTTTCATTTTTATTTTTACAGGTTTCATATATTCATATTTAGTTCTTCAGTTATGGTCTTATTAGAACTGCCATAACTCGTTACCTGCAATAATCTCAAGACATTGTCATTCATAATGACATATATTTAATATCATTTCAAAAGTAATGTTGAAGGCATAAAATGGCATAATTATTATTGAGCATACTCATTGTTCCAGAGCCTACCAGCTCCACTTCAAACCAAACTTTTAATAATTCTGAACATCTTTGATGTTTCATATCCCACCATATCAACATGGTCACTCAATAATACTAATGTTCCAAAGATTACCCGCTCAACATCAAAACATGTTTATATAAGTCTTTCAAGACTTAATTAACAACATTATACTTCCAATATCTTTAAACAACACATTATCACTTGGCATAGTTTGATACTTCTAGTATTTATGCATGTACAAAACATTTCAAAAAAAATTTATTATTCAATCTCCTTACCTGTAACACTCCGATTTTGACCCCGTTTGCATTAAATGTATATGATGTATATATTGTAATTAATCATGGTGTGGAGATAAGGGAAAAAATCCCTACCATCAATTTAGAGTTTTATGTTTCGACGATTAAAAATCATTACCGATGGTATTTTGTGCTAGCTGGAACATTATATTTTTGGACATCATGTAAATATGCAATTTAATTAAAAACCCACAACCAGCAATGTCAATGCAACAAATAATGATATGGGAGCATGATTTCCTAAGGATAAGGGGAGGGTATTCAAACCTTTGGGTTAATGGGGAAAAGCCAAAGGTCAAAGAGAGAACCCATCAAAATTTTCAACTACCTTTCTTTTCTTATTCACCCAATCATTTATTACTGCCAGAAATTGGTTCAGTTGGTTATAGCATGGTATGGGAAAGGTATGGAAGCCCAAATTCGAATTGGAGAAGCCATCATTTTTTGGGAAACGCATTTTGACTCCTTGGGCAAGTGAAAACCCAAAAATGTCTTCCCATTCCAACATGCTTTCACGTTTTCATGTTTTCCTCACCATTTTCCTTCACGTGGGCTCTGGGAGGAAGATGGAACTTCCTGTGTGTGCATTCATTCACATTTTTTGTTGTTTACCTCATTTTCCTCAGGCTAGGAAATCGTTTTTGTAATTATCAATGTTTGGGTTTCCTCCCCCACAATTTTGCTACATTTTCCCATTGTTTTCCAAGTTGGAAATCATTTTTTGGTAATGCCAGCGAGTGGGAGAAGAGACCCACGATTTTTGGGTGTTTTGACTCCGTTTTGGCCACATTAGGGCCATAAACATATCTAGAAATATAATTTCTGCTAAAGGGTTATTTTTACCCATCTTGGTAATTCGTTTTGTTACAAAAATCATTTTTCCTCAACCTAGAATTTTGTATCATGTTGTGTGTGCATATTTTGCTTTGATTTGAACTGGTTGGAAGTGGAATTGGGTCTGAATGAGCTTGATAAACCTAGTGTATGAAGGAACCTCATAGATAAATCTAGAGGGGTTGGTTTTCTTCTTTGCACATCTTGAATAACACTGGGATGGAAGACATAGGCTAAGGTACTATGTAGGAGAGAAGGGGATGCTTCCTTGTGTTGGGTGTGTAGATGTTTAGAAGTCAAGCCACATCTGGTGCAAGTGTCCATAACTCTATGATTGATATCACTAGCTTATCAATTCATCCTTCCACCTCCCTAGAAGCTTGATAACCCAACTCTGTTTGGATTGGCTAAATTTTGATATACCTTTGGCTATGTGTGAGCCTTCTAGGGTTCCCTTATTCCTTGCTGGAATCATTCCCAACTCGAGGGTGGGAGTGTTGTTGATAGATTGATGAGCACACTAGCCTATGGTTAGGTGGAACGTTGCAACGACGTAGCTAGTTGCGGGACAATATTCTTTCAAGATAAGTATTCATGTCTACTTTATCTCTGCAATTGTATTTTTTTTCTTAATGAAAAATGATGAATATGTCTAATGGGTTGAATGGATGAATTCATTCCTTTGTATAATTGCAATTGTTATGCATCTGTGTATGTTTTATTTCAATGCATTTGTATTTTACGTTCATGGGGCTAGATTGCCTAGATTAGTAGCACTATGGTCGTGTTCCCTCTTGGGTAGATGGGATGGTACGTGACATTATCACAAATATATCATTTACAAAACCGATAATTCTCATAATATCACAATTACCATATTCAAGTACTTCAATACTTTTTACAAAGCACACTCTCAGCATATCAAGTTGTCTAAATTATGGTTTACCATAAATGAAATTGATTAATCAAGGATAAAACCTTGCAAATATTTTATAATAATCAATTAATCATCTTGATTCTAGATGTTACATGTTTCCATCGCACGGTTTATCTTCCAATTATCTCTTGATTCCCCATTTGGCAGTGTTTCTTGCAACCTTAAGTACCTGCATACTTTACTCACGATTTCTTTCCAAAATTATTTGTATCATAATATCATAAAGCAAATAAAAAAATTCAATAGCAAGTTTCTATTTAGAATTTCCATAATCTCTTGATACAACAAACTAGTTTTTTTGCATAATATCACTACATTACCTTCATGACAAGTTACTCATAATTACACTTGCATATCCCTTTCACTAATGGGCACTTTATGAATAATGTATTCCTTTTTCTCTATAAGATTGTGTTGGTACTTATAACTTTACTTCACCGTTTTTTCCTCTCCAACATCCTTAACTCATATTGTTGATACTAGGATTTTAACCTTACTAATAAAATTTTCAACAAGTGATAGATAGACTTGCATGTTACCCATCAATCAACATGTAAAATATCATAAACATATCTTTACATAGGTATGCCAAGGAAATCAACTATTAGCATTGTAATGGCTTCTTTTTCTAATTCTCAAATCCTAAACCTAACGAAATCAAACATATCACATTGTCTATTTCAAACAACACTTCACTCTTCAATCTTATTTTTTTTCATTTTAGTTTATGCAACTAGCTTAATGATTTCAAGCACATGAGTCTAAGTGAACTAGTTCATGTTTTTAATCATCATAATTGTAAATCAATATCATTTCAAAAACATGCATTCCAATAAGTAATCATAAAATTGTGTATTTTCACAAATCAATTCTTCATAAATTTCACACATACCTCTCTGCAGGTGAGTCCATTAGGTCCGAGTGTTGTAAACCTATACCATTTGTAACATACCCAAACTCCATTTTACATTTTTGGGAGATGGGGTAAATTTTTGTAACTCTAACTTAAACTAAACAACTCAAAACGTTAGTGCTTCTTAAGATTTTCTTAACACTAGATACACAATCTTATATATATAATTTCCACTTTAATGTATCTAGTCCTATGGAAGGAAACATACATACACATAGCCTCATATCAAAAATAACTCACAATATATATTGATTGTTTATTCCACTTATAACCATATACTTCTTATACAAACCGAGTCATTAATAATAACCTTTCAACTTTGATAAACCCAACTATACATTGTTGGATTTGGCATCAATGCTATAATTCTAACTTTAAAATATACTTGATCAATAACTTATTGGCCCATCACATACATACAATGTTTACCATCTATTATCCATTATTCACAAATGATACTTATATATTATTGATTTTGTTTCATTTGTAAATTAACATTCATTTCGTCTTGTGCACATAATCTTATTATAAATCTAGTTAACATAGTCCATAATCCAATCCTCATTTACCAATAAAGATAATATGTATTAATTTAACCACATAGAGTTAGGGAGAATTAACCTCAATCAATTAGATAATTAAGACACAATGCAAGAGAGACCAATATATGTGGTTCACCCCGGCTGTCTACCAAAATTGTTAATATTTCTATTAATTATTAAATAAAAAGTTACAATTCCACATTGCAACTAGTGCAATTCATATTCCTTATCCTCAAATTTCTCTCATAGAAGATAATATTTGTAATGAACCCAATCTAGTCTTTACCTTTTTAGATGTAGAGTAAAAATTTTACATGCTCCAATCATAAATATTAGTCCCAATGGTGATATAAAGATATAATCCAAATGTAATTATAATATTAACCACTCATACAAATAACTGTTGTGCCTTTCCACAATATTCTCAATTACAAATCCACATGTTTGATTTAAAGATTAAATATTTTAATTCTCAATCTTGTATCCTTCCCTATCAGGCCTAAATAATTATTAACATAATATAATATCTTTACTTCTCTTATGGTTCAAAATTCAAAGAGCCTTCAGTATGCATAAAAAATCATTTATACAGTGAGAAAGCAAGAGTTATTTATATGTATAAAGCAAGGATATGTTAGCTCTTTCTCATGTAACCAATTCTCTTTTGCATCGTTAGAGAAGGAGGATATGGAAATTAGAGCACGGCTCTCCATCTAGATGCCATTCCACGCTTAACAAACAACATATCTAGAAAGTTCAAAGTGATAGCTCTCTACTGATAACCTAAGACGGATAAATAATAATATAAATGGAATAAAAAAAATCCTTGGATCTAAACGCTAAGAGATCGATTCGAAGTTCAATAAATGTAGACGTAAGTAATAGAAGCACTAGCTTCCTTCAATGTTCACCTTGGATAAATATACATTTTATACAGCGCTAAATAGATACTAAGATTTGATATGCATAATATTCACAAATATTAATTACGTTGTTCCCATACCAAACTCTGCAACCATGCACATATATAAATAAAGTAGAGCTAACTCTTCACCCCACGAATCCAAACTTCATTATCAATAAATTTTATGTATATCAAAAGTTATATTTTGGTTCACCAATAGATGACTTGACATTTGATCAATTGGATATAATTTACAGGCTCTAAAATAAAAGGATTGAATAATTATTCTCTAAAAGAAGGCTCGGTTCCTTTTACAAAGAAAAATTTTACACACATGACGAGTGGCTCGGCTCCTTTTCTAGGAACTTCTCCTCTATCTAATCAACCATAAATCTTACAGGTCATAAGCAATAGCAACGGAAAAGGATCTTGCGTCTTGTTCTTTACTGTATGAATTTCATGTGAATCCAGGATCTCCTCTCTTCCATTGCTTCCTCGCTGTCAAGAAGAAAGAAATAGTGCACAAGTGAATCCAGGATCTCCTCTCTTCCATTGCTTCCTCGCTGTCAAGAAGAAAGAAATAGTGCAGACATTGCCCAGCCATCCTTTTCTTCTCGTGGAGAGTAAATGCCTCCCCTATTAAATGTGAAGGTTCTCCTTTGATAACGTTGAGTGTTGTTGGAATTCCATAACTAAAAGGTATTTATGTGGATCTCTAGATATCTCTAGATTCTCGTTTTCTTAATATATATATATATATATATATATATTTATCTAGTTTTAGTTTTTGATGTATCTATAACTTTGAAATATATGTATATTATCAGTTTATATTGTTGTACCCCATTGGAGATGTCGTTATTCTGTTTAGACCTTGAGGCACAACCTCTGTTTTAAGTCCGGGAAATAGTCCCTAGTGTAACATCATGTAATTTGTATTTGGAGTCTCTCTAGGAGAGGTCGTCCCTTTAAGGGTAATGGGTCGACCAGAGTCATGCAATAGGTATGTCACTTGAAGCATATAAATAGGGAGACATCCTCCCTCATGTATACACACTTCACACTCACTCAAGTTCACATGAGATAGACAGAGAGATAAGGGAGGAGAGATAGATAGTTCTTGGAGACTTCTTATTACTAGGTTTGATCATCTTATGAAACAGTCTTTGTGACTATTATATTCGAAGGAAGTTTGCGAGGTTTTCTCTTTATTGTTTCACTGGTGAAAATATTTGTGGCTTGTGTATCTGTTATATCATATGCATCTTGTTGTACTTGTTATTCTTTCAGACAAAGATCCTAATTAATATAATAACATCTAGAAAAACTAACATGGTATCATAACCTATTTGAAAGAAGGCATTGTGCAGCAACAAAAACTAGGGATTCCTATTTCAAGGGGTTCTCTCCGTAAATCATCAAGAAAAGAGGGATAGGATAAATCATCTCAATAGGGTGCATATTCTGGTGGAAGCAATTTCATATTTGAAGACGTTTCAATTTTGACCCTGCCACTAGTGCCGGGAGAAACTAGAGCATCAAGTTTCGAAGGCTTCCCACCTCAGTGTTCAGAAAAGGACCCTACAGAGAAACTTGCCTCAAGGAGGCGCATATTTATGTCCAAATAGAATCCCCAATCTCAAAGTTTGGAAAATTAGGGATTCTCTTACAAACCCTAGGTCAATTAGCTCTGGAACTAGGTCGTACACCTCAAATTGGTAAGATCTAAATCTTTGTTATTTCCATTTTAGGTTCTCATTTGAAAAGATGACTCACCATACTAATCTTGAGGACAAACTTGGAGGGGATGATAACATCCGAGCATGGAAGTACAAAATCCCCCTAATGCTTGAAGAAAATGATTTGGATCAGTAGATCATTGAAGAATATTAGAACCAGAGGGAAATGAGGCTAAGGATACTCATAAGAAGAACTTGTCTAAGGCCAAGAAAATCATTGCAAAATCTATCAAGGATCACCCCATCACCCATGTGTCTTCATTCAAGACACCAAAGGAATTATATGATTCTTTGACAAAGACATTCACAAGAAAGAACATCAATTGGAATATGACTTTGAAAAAACAGTTGAAGAATGTGAAGATACATAACTCCAATACTATACAGTCTTACTTCACAAGGGTTGCTCAAATGAAAGAACAACTTGAAACAATTGAAGAGAATGTCGAAGAAGGAGAAATTGCATGGGGCATTTACATTGTTGAGTAATATCTTATCACGTTCATTCATAAAGGAGGGTTTTTAATTATGAAAAATAAGGTCAATATATTGTAGGTATCAGGGGGAGGGGAATACCGTATCTGGGTGTTATAGGAATTGGGTGGTATAAAAAGGGGTATTTAGCAATACTAAGGAATATATTGTAAAAATAGGGGTTTTTAAATTGGAAATATGTATTGGAAGGGGGGCTCAACAAAAGTATTTTTGTAAGTAATTATCGATATCTAGTGAAATTAGGGGTATTCTTTAATATCCCGTGAATGAAGGCACTATGACATGGTTTCACTAAGTGAAGACCCCATGAGAAATTGTGATGACTACCTTCAATGGTCTCCCTAGATAATGGGACTCATTCATTCAAGGAATATGTGCAAGAAGTAGGTTGGTCTCTTTCAGCAGACTCCGAAAAGAATGCATACAAGAAGAAGCTCAACTCATAACAAGGGAAGAGAAGATGGGAGAAACTGAAGATCAATATCTCACGGTTCACACCAGGAGGAAGTACAAGAAGAAGGAGAAGAAGCATAACTTTCATCATAACAAGAAGAAGGAAAATAAACAAAATAAGACCAAGATAGATCCTTCCAATGTTCGATGCTATACTTGTGATGAAAAGGGACATTTTGCAAGAGACTATCCCATCAGGAAAAAGAGACACCATTCTCATATTGTCGAAGAAAATGAACCAAAAAAAATTAATATTCAGAGCAGAGAAGGATGATTCAGATGAAGAGTATGTGCTAATACCATCATTTATTGGAACTATCTCACACAGAAGTAGTGATTTGCTTGTGGATAGTGGATATTCTAAACACATGATGAGATACAAGGAATCTTTTGCCAATATGTATGAACATGAGTCACCTCACATGGTTAAACTTGGGGATGATTACCAATACCCCATAAAAGGGAGTGGAAAATCTGCATACAAGCTATACTGCTGAAAATCCTTAAAATGAAGGATGTGTTATATGTTCCAGGTTTGAAGAAGAATATTCTCTCCATCTTTGCACTACATGAGAAGGGAAAGAGAGTTTCATTTGTTGATGTCCAAGTTCTGGTGTGCCTTAGAGGGAAGACAATAGATTATGCAACAGTGGTTGGAGAAGAAGACAGAGGCTTGTACAAGTTAAAGGGATAGCCTAAACAGGCATGGGTTGATGAGTCAATTGAACCAAGCGAATGGTGGAATAGAAGGCTTGGACATTTTCACTACAGAGCACTATCGATGGAAAGAAAAGTAGTATCTAAACTTCCAGAGATCTAGGAAAAGCATGAAGGCATTTGCAAAGGATGTGCACAAGGAAAAAATGAAAAGAAGACATTTCCCAGTAGTGAGAGAAAGGATAAAGGAATACTGGATATAGTACACTAATATGTATGCATACCCATGTCTTCTATATCATTCAACGGGTATGTGTATTATGTTTCCTTTACAGATGATTTCTCACGTAAGACTTGGAAATATTTCTTGAAAGGGAAAAATGAAGTATTCAGTAAGTTCAACGAATATAAATCCTTTGTTGAGAACCAAACCAAAAGGAAGATAAAGACTCTATGGTTAGATAATGGCAGAGAATTCACCTCGAAATATTTCAAGGAACTCTATAGAGAATCTGGGATTAAAAGGGAGTTGAGTGCTCCATACAATCCTCACCAAAATGAGGTTGTGGATTGAAAGAACCAAACCATCGTGGAGGCAGCAAAAACAATGCTACATGACCAAGATCTTCCTATGCACCTTTGGGATGAGGAAGCAAAGATAGTTGTGTATGTACATGACGATAGTCCTCATCGAGTACTTCACAACAAGACTCTGGAAGAGGCTTTCCCAAGAGAAAAAACATAATTCAACCATCTGTGAATATTTGGATGCCCGATGTACATACATATACCAAAGGAGAATACAACCAAGCTCGATCCTTCTGGGAGGAAGGTTATATTCATAGGATACAGTGACACATTAAAGGCCTGCCAAATATACTTCCCATGATTCAAGAAGATGAACATCGGTAGAGATGTAACCTTTGATAAAGACTAGGCATAGTTCATATCCATGAGGACACTTATTCAAGAGGACGAGGAACCTGAAGAAACAAGAGCCCAAGTTATGGAAATTGGAGAAGCAAATCCATAAGATCATTAATATCATGACATGGCAGAACCACAAGATCTGGTAGAGACAATCCTTGAGAAGGACTCCCACAAGAGGAAACCAGCATGGGAATGGGAGCTCATATGAGAAGCAAAAAGGTATGGTGCTCCAGAAGGAATGCGTTGAGAAAGAAAAAGGGAAAAGACCTACAATAGCTATGTGGACCTACTGTGTGAAATCATTGACAGATAACCTTCCACCCATGAAGAGGCTATAGAAACGAAATAATGGAGGGATGTTATGATCGAGGAATATCAGTCGATCTTGAAAAATGATGTCTGGGAGATATTTTCGAGATCATAAAAGAAGTCTGTAATGACTTCAAAGTTGATATACAAGATCAAGCATGTTGTACATGGAAGCATCGATAAATAGAAGGAAAGGTTCGTAGCACAAGGTTTCTCACAGAAAGAAGGCACAAACTATGAATAGACATTTGCACCTATGGCGAGGTACACCTCCATCAGATCCATACTTGCATTGGGAGCAGTTATCAAAAGGAAAATACACCAGATGGATGTCAGGACAACTTTCTTGAATGGTGTAGTCGAGGAGGAAGTGTACGTGGAAGAGCCACTGGGATTCGAGACACATGACATGTGGACCCATGTGTGAAAATTGAAGAAGGCCTTGTATGGATTGAAATAGGAACCGATTACATGGTATGGTAGGATGGATAGCTTCCTGATGAGACTAGAATTTACCAAGAGTAAAGAGTATTCCAACCTTTACTTCAAGGTTGAAGGTAGAATACCATTGATGCTATTGTTATATGTTGATGACTTGTTCCTAACAGACAAAGAGGAACTCATTAAAGATGCAAGGAGGAAATTTGCTACATAGTTATAGATTAAAGACATATGTATGATGCACTACTTCTTAGGCATGGAGGTGTGCAAGAGTGTATATGGGATATTCCTTGGTCAAGGAAAGTATACAGTGGAGATTTTGAATAGATTTAGAATGTTGGACTGCAGGCAATAGACATGCGTATGGCATCTAACTTGAAGCTTCTGAGTGATGCTTCATATAATTTGGTTAATTCCATGATGTATCATCATATTATTGGGTCATTGATGTACCTGATGAATACGAGACCAAAAGTATGCTTTGCGGTGAACGCCTTGAGCTAGTTCGTGTCAGATCCGGGACATGTTCACTTGATAGGTACAAAGAATGTACTGATATGTTGATGCATTTGTAACTTCAGAATGTATTCACTTGTATATTTCTTATTTTATTTCACTATATCCCAACAAAGATGTTTGTTCCTCCGATCAGGAGAGTTAATAATATAATAAAGTCATGTAAATTCTTTGAGGTTAACCCTTCGTTGTAAGTTGGGGAAATTGTCCCCACGATTGAGGGGTATTAGGGTTATTAGACTCTCCTAGTGAGTTCGGCCCTGTAGAGTAATTGTTAAGTGGAAAACTGGTATAAATAGAGAGTGAGACTCTCTATTTGGAACACACACTCACTTAACAATAACGCATGAGTGAGAGAGGAGTAGCTCGCACAAGTGAGAGAGAAAACATTTGGTGTAGATCATATTTGTGTCTTTGGATTTTACTTTTACTATTGGTGCTCAATATATCTCTGAGTAAGTTTTGGGGTTTTATCCTTTATGGTTTCCCTGAGGAAAATTCTTTGTGTCTCTTGTCTCTTGTGATTATTGTTGTGCATGTTATTCTTTCAGATAAGATCCTAGATCATATTGATTAAACGATAAAATTCTAACATGGAATCAAAGCTAATTGAGAAGAAGACACTATGCAGCTGCAAAATCTAGGGATTCTTACTTTTTGGGTCACTCTCCATAGATCATCAGCAAAAGGAGGCTAGGATAACTCTCCATTGAAGGTCGCATCTTTCTATCGAAGCAAAATTTGATTCCGAGCATTTTTCAATTTTTAACCTGTCACTACCGCGGGAAATTAGGGATTTTTACAGAAGAGTAGTTTTTGAGTGAGCCTGGCATAGGATTTTTCACCTCCTCAAAATTGAAATTTAGAGACCAAGATCGAATTTTTTGGTTGGGTAAAAATCTAGGAAATTCAAACCCTAATTTGACCTCGGACTAGAAAATCACCACTACAAAAAGATCAGCTCTAGATTTAGTTCGGGCATCTCAAATTGGTAAGATTTAAATATTTCATATTTTTCATTTGAGGTTCTCATTAAAATATGAATTAGAGAAGTTTCACTGTACAGCTGAAATACAGCTGCAATGGTAGCAAATGGAAATTAGGGTTTCATGCTTGAAAACCCTAAAATACTAAAACTAGTAGTTTTGGTACATTTGCTATATCGTGATATTGGAGAAGGATCAGAAACCGAAACGTTTACAGGACGAATATAAATTCCTAGTGAACCATGTGTAAATGTTTCAGTCTCAGATTCTCTATATTATAGGATATATGATTAATCCAAATCAGGGTTCATGCCTCCTCGAGAATACAGTCATAAATAGGTGACCTATATTTGCTATATCTCATGCTACGAAGGTCCAAATTAAATTTTCTAATATTGTCCAGATAGGGCATAGACTGTACTTTCTATGGTAAATGTTTCAGACCCCGAAGGTGAAATGGTGACACGTGGAAGTATGTACAAGTTCGCTATGTCGAAGAGTTCTAAAATTAGTCACCTTGGGAAAACTCTCATAAGTCCCAATTAGTGAAACCAATTCTTCTCAAACCTACAGTGTTGGAAATATGACATACAAGGCTAATTCAATGCAAAGTTGCAGACACAAAGGAGTAGTACTTTCGGAGATACTACAAAAACAATGTCAAGAAAATCTGTAGAAGAAATTGAAGAAAAACTAGGGCATCAGATATTTTGCAGTTCTTATCACAATTTTGGGGAAATGAGTATGATGGTGAGTTCTCCTTGAGGAGGCATGTATTTTTATCCAATCAGATCTAAAATATTCCAAGTTTTGAAAATTGAGGTTTCTCTGACAAACCTTGTATGAGTCAGCTTCGGAACCAGAACGGACACCTCGACAAATCGTAAGAAAAGTCTAGGAGCCAGAGGGAGATGAGACTAAGGCTAGATCCAAGAGAACCATTGCAGATTGTATTAAATATCATCTCATCCCTCATGTGTCATCCTTGAAGACACCAAAAGGAAGTGTTCGATGCTAGGACTAAGCAATCAAAGAAGAATAAGATATTGTTATAAACACCTTGAATGGCCTCCCAAGATCATGGGATTCATTCATTCCTGGAATGTGTTCCAAAGGGAAGTGATTACCTTCAATAGAATCTGGGAAGAGTGCACACAAGAATAAGATCGAATCATAATAAGAGAAGAGAATATGGTAGAAACTAAAGCTCAAGCTCTCATGATTCAAAGAAGATCCCTCAAGTGATGAGGAATATGAAGGACTCAATTCTTGAAGAACCTCTTATCCATATTAGAATTTTGATAAGAAATGATGAATGAAGAAGATGATAAAGCCGAAGGCTCAAGAAGGATTCTACCCATGAAACAAATAAATATAAGTATTCGAATTGTATTTTCCTATATATCTAGTTGTTTATATGACATTGTTTAGTTGTGAAATGTATTATGCATGACAATTTTTTTGCATTAATGAAAAATATACTACTATGCATGTTCTGAGTAAGTATGATATAGTGCTATACAATTCTCCATTTCTACTTATATAGGATTAAACCTCTTTTCTGACATATTGGGATTAGTGCACAATATCAATAATGTTATGGTAGAGATGGCAGGCATATGGAAAGTTTTTGTGTATACCATATATGGATGAATGTTGTATTGGCTAAAATAGTTGCATGATCATATATTTATGCATAAGAATTTTCCATTATGAATATTCCTTATGAAATGTTTCTAACCATATGACTAGTGCATTTGACTTGTAGGAAAGATCGCATACAATTGCATATAAAAAAAGAAGCATGAGACTTGTTCCGAAGAACAAGTGACAACAATTCAAGAAATAATCCAAAATGAAAAATAGTATGATTAGAATTCAAGAGGCCTCAAACACACACTAGTTATGTGACACTATTGAGTGACATCATTGATGCAAAGCCTTCCAGATATGAAGAAGTAGCCAAGAATAAAGGGAAGGAGAGTGCTAGTTCAAGAAGAACGATTTCTAGGATGCAGTATCAAGACCCGAAGGGAATTTTCTAACATCTTCCAAATGGATCTACAAGATCCAACATGCAGTATATGGAAATGTCATGGGATACAAGGCAAGATTCATAGCATGAGGCTTCTCATAGAAGGAAGGCATGGACTACAAAGAGACATTTGTAGCCACTGAGAGATAAGAGACATGACATGAATACTCAGGTGTGCAAATTAAAGAAGGCCTTGTCTGAGCTCAGAAGGCACCCATGGGATAACGCATACATGAGGAGCTTGAAGATCGCCTAGAGTGATGAATATCTTAACCTTTCCTACAAGGTTGAAGATGAAATCCTATAGAGGATGACAAGCTCACAGATGGGTGCGAGAAGAAATTTTGAAAAGGTTCAAGATAGAGGATCTTGCTATCAAGTGACCCTAGATGGATACATAGAATATTAGTAGCAGAGGAAGATACTTGTCACTTCAGTACATAATGTTTCAATGCATGGAGTATGAAAGGAAGAGGGAGAATGATGCTTCGCTTCAAAGTGAGTGAATGCAAAATATCCTAAGTTTCAACATGATGGACAACTTACCAATGGCTCTAGGTTTTACTAAGTAAAGGATTCCAACCTTTAATTCAAGGTTAAAGGTGAAAGACTAGTGATGCTCCTATTATATGTCGATTATTTGTTCATGAAAGGAAAATAGGAACTCATTAAAGTTGCAAGAAGGAGACTTGTTTCCAAGTTCAAGATGAAGGAATTGTATATGATGCACTACTTTATGGGCATGGAGGTGTGGTAGAATGTGGATGGAATCTCCCTTAGAAAAGGGAAGTATGCAATGGAGATCTTGAAGAGGTTCAGGATGATGGACTACAAGGACATGACCACACCTATGGCATTAAATCTGAATCTATTGAGTGATGATTCCTCAGATTCGGTTGATGCTATGTTGTATCATCATATGATTGTGTCACTGATCTACCTGCGGAATACAAGACCAAATATTTTCTTTGTTGTGAACACATTGAGCCAGTTCCTGACGGATCTCAGACATGCTCACCTGGTTACAAAGCATGCAGTGAGGTACCTGAAGCGTACATTTGAGTGTGGTCTCAAGTATGATATGAATCGAAAGACTAACCCACATGGTTATGTTGATTCAGATTGGTAGCTCCAATGAGAAGAAGAGCACCTTGGAATAATTCTTCAGTTTGATATCTAGTATGGGTTACTGGTTTGGCATGATGCAGTCTTGCATCGCACTGAGTACACCCCAGGAAAAATATGTTGCAACCTTATCAGCTATTTGGGAGGTAGTATGTTTATTTTGAAATATACTATTTGAATTGATTGATCTGACTTGCATTTTTGTATGATGTAGAGAGGAGCAGTGAAGCTCCATTTTGTGATCCATATCGATATCTCTCAAAAGAGGGAGTTCTAGCATAGCCAGTGAGACAGGTTGTCTGAGCATAAAATCCTGGTGAAGCTCATAGGTTGCTCAGACATAAACATTCATGTTTGTTTTCCTCAAATGTAATCAGTTCTGGTGAAGCTCGCAGGTTACCCTTGGACGTAATCAACTATGATGTGATTCTATGCTAGAAATGGCCAGAGTGAAGTTTGAATACTTTAGAGAGAAGCTTGGTTTTCTTCAAATTGAGGTTCCTTCCAAGGGTAATTGATGAGTCCGTGAGCCTTTCTAACATGGTGGTAGTATGGGCCTCCCATGGTTGGTTATAAGTGTTGAGCCTTTCTAACATGGTGGCAGGCTAGGCCTCCCATGGTCAGATGTAAGCATAGAGCCTTTCCTTGGATGGTAGATGGTGTGTCCTACCATGCCGATGGATGTAAGTGCAAAGCCTTTCCATGAATGGTAGATGGTGTGTCCTACCATGCCTATGGATGTAAGTGTAGAGCCTTTCCCCTGATGGTAGTGTTAGATTTTTAACATTTAATCAATATGATCTTAGGATCTTATCTGAGAGAATAACATGCACATCAATAAACACAAGAGACAAGAGACACAAATAATTTTCCTCAAGGAAACCATAAAGGATAAAACCCCACAACTTCCTCGGAGATAGAATGAGCACCAATGGAAGCAGTAAAACCCGAAAACATAAAGATGATCTCCAACAGCTTGTTCTTTTTCTCTCACTTGAGAGATCTTCTCCTCTCTCACTCATGCACCCCAGTGAGTGAGTGAGTGTGTGTGATAAATAGAGAGGCTCACTCTCTATTTATATTCTTTCGTTCACTTAATTTCCACTCCAACATGTTGACCTCACTTAACAATTACTTACCAGGGCCAACATCTCTAGGAGAGTCTAATAACCCTAGTGCCCCACAACTCTGGGGACTTTTCCCTCTGAAAAACAAGGAGGGTTAACCTTGACTCAATTGAGGGGACTATTGCATTAACTTGCAATGGAGGGTTAACCTCAATGACTTTACATGACTTATTTACATTATTGAATCTCCTGATCGGAACATCGGGGCATGAAATGAATCAATTACATTACAGATACTTCCCAAAATAAACATTGGGGTGCAATACATAAGATATACAAGTGAATACATTCTAAAGTTACAAATACATCAACACTCCCTCTTAACTAGGAAGGCATTCTCTCGACACAATTTATTAGTACAATTCTTCTTCTCTGGATCATCTAGATCATCATCAATTCTGGATCATCACTTGATTTGGGGCATCACTGGATCATCATCAAGTCTGGATCATCACTTGATCTGGAGCATCACGGGATCATCATCAAGTCTAGATCATCACTTGATCTAGAGCATCACTGGATCATCACTTGATCTAGATCATCATCAAAGATGGATCATCACTTGATCACCATCATCATCACTGCTTCCACTATCTCAATTAAATGGTTCTATCTCTTCATTCTTCTCGTCACGGGAAGTTCTACAAATCCAGCCCTTTTTCATGCTGATTGTAGGCCTAGCCTCCATATAGGTATTTTTCAGCACTTATATCTGAACCTAAGTTAGAATCTCCCACCCAACACTTACATCTGACCGTGACAGGAACACATCCAACACCATGTCAAAAAGGCATGCCCAGCACTCACATCTGACCATGGGGGGAACACATCCACCACCATGTTAGAAATTCCTAGCACTCACATCTGATCATGGGAGGAACACATCCAGGAACCATATCAGAAAGGCTCAGCACTCACATCCGACCATGGGAGGAACACATCCAAGAACCATATCAGAAAGGCTCAGCACTCGCATCCGACCATGGGAGGAACACATCCAAGAACCATATCGGAAAGGCTCAACACTTATATATGAGCATGAGAGGAACATATCCAAGAACCATGTCAAAAAGGATCAACACTTATATCTGACCATGGGAGGAACACATCCATGAACCATATCGAAAGCCTCAGCACTTATATCTGACCATGGGAGGAACACATCCAAGAGCCATGTCAAAAAGACTCAGCACTTATATCCAGCCATGTGGGGAACACATCCCACATCCATGCTAGAAGGGCTCAGCACTTATATCTATCTATGTGGGGAGTACATCTCATATCCATGCTAGAAGGGCTCAACACTTATATCCATCCATGTGGGGAACACATCCTTCATCCATGCTAGAAGGGCTCAACACTTATATCTGATCATGTGGGAACACATCCCTTAGTCACATCAGAATGGCTCTGCACTTACATCTGATCATGTAGGAACACATCCCACAGTCACATCAAAATGTCTCTGCACTTACATTAGATCATGTGGGAACACATCCCACAGTCACATCAGAATGGATTTGCACTTACATCTGATCATGTGGGAGCACATCTCACAGTCACATCAGAATGAATCTACACTTACATATGATCATGTGGGAACACATCCCACAGTCACATAAGAATGTATCTACACTTACATATGATCATGTGGGAACACATCCCATAGTCACATTAAAATGGTTCTCAGCTCTAGGCTGAGTATTCCTGGTAACTGACCAGGTTCCTCCATTCCCCCAGAGAATAAACTTCAGCACTTATATCTGATCATGTGGGAACACATCCCACATCACATCAGAATGGCTCTGCACTTACATCTAACCATGGAAGGAACCAATCCTCTCACCATGTCAGAATGGCTCATGGGCTCATTATTACTTCCCTTTGGAGGAACCTCGATCTGGAGAACACCAAGCTTCTCCCTGAAGTACTCAAATTTCACTCTGTCCAATGGCTTATTCAACACATCAGATATCTGCACATCCGTCGCAACATACTAGAGCTTCACTGCTCCTTTCTACACCATATCCCTGATATAGTGATATTTGATCTTGATATTCTTCTACTTGTCATGGAACATTGGGTTTTCAGACAACTTCACACAACTCTGGTTGTTGCAATATATACAAGTAGCATCCAACTGGAGATCAAATAAATCATATAGTATTTTTCTAAGCCACACTGCCTCATGGCTAGCTGAACAAGCTGCGACATACTCTGCTTCAACTGTACTCAATGCCATGCAAGACTGTTTCCTGTTGAACCAAGAGATCACACCTGATACCAAACTGAAGCAATACCCTGAAGTGCTCTTTCTATCGATGGAATTTCCTACCTAATATGAATCAACATAAACTTCCAGGTTAATCTTCTGATCATCCTTATACTTGATCCCATAATCAACTGTACCCTTCAGGTACCTCAGAATATGATTTGCAGTAATCAGGTGAACATGTCTAGGATCTTTTAGGAACTGGCTCAATGTGTTCATAGCAAATAAAATATCTGGTCTCGTATTCATCAGATACAACATGGACCCAATCATCTGACGAAACATCGTAGCATCAACTAACTCTAATGAAGCATCACTTAAAATATTCAGGATCGATGCCATAGGTGTGATCATGGCCTTGCAGTCCATCATCCTAAACCTCTTCAGGATCTCTAATTCATACTCCCCTTGTCCCATGGAGATTCTGCCACACCTCCATGCCTAGAAAGTAGTGCATCATATCCGAAGTCCTTCATCTCAAACTCAGAATCAAGTCTCCTTCTTGCAACTTTTGTCAAGAACAAGTCATCGACATATAACATGAGAATCACTAATCTTCTGACTTCAACCTTGAAGAAAAGGTTGGAATCCACTTTACTCTTAGTAAATCCTAGAGTCATTAGTAATCTGTCCATCATGTTGTATAATGTTGAACCTCAGGATCTTCTGCAGTCACTCCCTTTGAAGCAGAGCATCATTCTCCCTCTGTCTTTCGTACTCTATACATTGAAACATTCTGTACTGGAGTGACAAGTAGCTTCCTCTGCTACTAATATTCTATGTATCCATCTAGGGTCACTAGATACCAAGATCCTCTATCTTGAACCTTTTCAAAAGTTTCTCTCACACCCATCTGTGAGCTTGTCATCCTCTATAGGCTTTCATCTTCAATCTTGTAGCAAAGGTTAAGATCTTCATCAAGCTCCTCATGTATGTGTTATCTCATGGGTGTCTTCTGAGCTCGTACAAGGCCTTCTTTCATTTGCACACATGATTCTTCCTATCATGTGTCTCGACTCCCACTGGCTGCAAATGTCTCTTCATAGTCTATGCCTTCTTTTCATGAGAAGCCTTGTATTATGAATATGGCCTTGTATCCCACGATGTTTCCATCTACTGCATGACGGAGCTACAAACTTCCCTTCAGGTCTCAAAACTGCATCCTAGACATCATTCTTCTTGAACTGGTCTTCCCTTTCTTCTTGGTTACTTCTTCATAGCTGGAAGGTTCTGCATCAATGATGTCACTATATTCATCATATTATTCTTCGTCTTGAACTGTCATCACTTGTTCTTTGGACAAGTCTCATCCTTCTTTGCTTGTAGGCGATTTTACGCGATCTTTCCTACAATTCAAATGCATTAGTTTTATGGTTAGAAACATTTCATAAGGTATATTCATAATGAAAAATTATTTTACATCAAGATATAATCATGCAACTATTTAGCCAGTACAACATTCATCCATATCTTATAGAAACTTTCTAGATGCCTTCCATCTCTATCAAGACAACATTGAGATTGTGTACTAATCCAATATGTCATCAAAGAGGTTCCATTCTAGATAAGTAGCAATGGAGAGTTGTATAGCACCATGAGCTACTTACCCATCACATGCATAGTAGTAGTATATTGTCATTAATGCAAACATTCAATCATTCATAATACATCAACTGAATATAAACAAATTCATAACAAAACAATATCATGAAATGACAATGAAATGCTTATCTTTATTTGTTTCACGGGTAGACTCCTTCTTGAGCCTTCTGCTTCATCATCTTCTTCATTCATGACATCATCATTTCTTATCCAAATGCTCAAGATGGATAAGAGGCTCTTCAAGAATTGAGTCCTTCATATTCCTCATCGCTTGGGAGATCTTCTTTGAATCGTGAGAGCTTGATCTTCAGTTGCTCCCCTTTCCTCTTCTCTTATTATGAGTCAAGCTTCTTCTTTTGTATGCTCTTTCTAGAGTCTGCTGAAAGTAATCACTTCCTTCTGCAACACATTTCTCAAATGAATGAATCAGTTGCTCCCCTTTCCTCTTCTCTTATTATGAGTCAAGCTTCTTCTTTTGTATGCTCTTTCTAGAGTCTGCTGAAAGTAATCACTTCCTTCTGCAACACATTTCTCGAATGAATGAATCCCATAATCCTAGGAGGCCATTCAAGGTAGTTATCACCACTTCCGCATTCTCCACTTCTTCTTCTACTACTTCAGGTTGTTCTTTGATTCAAGAGACCCTTGTAAAGTATGACTGAATGGTATCAACATTCTGGATCTTCAAATTCTTCAACTGGNCTTCTTCTTCTACTACTTCAGGTTGTTCTTTGATTCAAGAGACCCTTGTAAAGTATGACTGAATGGTATCAACATTCTGGATCTTCAAATTCTTCAACTAGTTCCTCGAAGTCATCTTCTTATTTATGTTCTTCCCTTTAAATAGCTTGGTCAAGGAATCAAACATCTCTTTCGGTGTCTTTAGGGAAGACACTTATGGTATAAGGTGATCCTTAATTGAGTCAGCAATTATCTTCTTGGATTTGACCAAGTTCTTATTGTGTAAGTATTTTAGCCTCATCTCCCTATGGAACTGGAACCTCTCTACTTATGTAGGCATCCAATTCATTTCCTTCAAGAACTAGTGAGATCCTATACTTCCATGCTTGGAACTTGTCATCAAGCTGGTGTGATTAGTCATCTTGAAATTAGAACCTCAACTGTAAATAGCAAAAGATCAGATCTTACTGATTTGAGGTGTCCATCCTGGTTCCAAAGCTGCCTAATCTAGGGTTTGTTAGAAAAACCCTAATTTTCAAAACTTGGAATCTTTCAGATCTGATTGGATAGAAATATAGACCTCTTCAAGGAAAGCTTTACAATGTACTCCTTTTCTGAAAATAGTGGAGGGAAGCTCCCGGAACAAGAAGCCCTAGTTTACCAATTTCTACTACATAAATGCCTACTATTGTTTCTACGGTATCACCGACATTACTATTCCTATGTGTCTAAAACTTCACACTAAGGTAGCCCTATCTTTCCTCTTTCTAATTCTGCATGTCGAAGCAAAATTGGATTCACCAATTGAGACTTATGAGCTTTTTCCTAAGGTTACATGTTTGAGGACTATTCAGCATAGCAAATTTGTATGGACTTCCATGTGTCACTGTTTCATCTTCAAGGTCTAAAACTTTTACCACATAAAGTAGAGTCTATGCCCTTTCTGGAACATCTTGAGAAATTTCATTTGGACCTGTGTAGCCCACGATATAGCAATTATCCCCAGGTGTTCTGTTTGGGGAGGAATCTTGGGAGAGGCTGGAACCCTAACTTGGAGGAATAATATCTCCTAGAATATAGAGAATCTGACACTGAAACTTGAAAACAATGTACATTAGGAATTCAAATTCGACTTGTGAACATTTCAGCACCTGAGCCTTCTCCAATCTCGAGATATAGTGAATCTACAAAAACTATCAGTTTCATTATTTTAGGGTTTTTCAGGCCTAACGTCAAACTAGGGTTTCACTTTCCTGAAGTTTCACCCAACCAAAAATCTTGACCCAGATCTCTAAACTTTGATTTTGATGAGGAGATAAATCCTATGCTGAGCTCACTAAAAAATTCCTATTCTATAAAAAACCCTATTTTCCCACACCAAAAATTGAAAATGCCCAGAATCAAATTCTGCTTTGACAGAAAGATGCGCCCTTCAATGGATAGTTAGCCTAGCCTTCTTTTGTAGATGGATTGTGGAGAGAGACCCAAAAAGTAAGAATCCCTAGCTTCTGCAACTGCACAATGTCTTCTTCTCAGGTTAGCTTTGATACCATGTTGGATTTTTATCATTTAAGGAATATGATCTTAGGATCTTATCTGAGAGAATAACATGCAGATCAATAAACACAAGAGACAAGAGACACAAAGAATTTTCCTTGGGGAAACCATAAAGAAGAAAACCCCACAACTTCCTCAGAGATAGAATGAGCACCAATGTCAGCAGTAAAACCCGAAAACATAAAGATGATCTCCAATAGCTTGTTCTCTTTCTCTCACTTGAGAGAGCTTCTCCTCTCTCACTCATGCGCCCCAATGATTGAGTGAGTGTGTGTGATAAATAGAGAGGCTCACTCTCTATTTATATTCTTTCATTCACTTAATGTCCAATCCAACATGTCGGCCTCACTTAACAATCACTTACCATGGCCGACATCTCTAGAAGAGTCTAATAACCCTAGTGCCCCACAACTATGGGGACTTTTCCCTCCGATCAATAAGGAGGGTTAAACTTGACTCAATTGAGGGGACTATTTCCTTGAATTACAATGGAGGGTTAAACTCAATTGCTTTACGTGACCTGTTTACATTATTGAATCTCCCAATCAGAACATCGTGGCATGAAATGACTCAATTACATTACAGATACTTCCTGGAATAAACATCGGGGTACAATACATAATATATACAAGTGAATTGTTCTGAAGTTACAAATACATCAACAGGTAGATGTTTTGTCCTACCATGCTGGTGGATGTAAGTGAAAATCATTTCCATGGATGGTGAGGTGTGTCCTACCATGCCAGTGGATTTAAGTGTTGGGCATTTTTTATATTGTGGAAGGATGGGCCTCCCATGGTCAGATGTAAGTTCTAGGCCTTTGTAAAATGGTGATAGGATGGGCCTTCCATGGTCAGATATAAGCACTGGGCCTTTTCGACATGGTAGTAGGTTGGGCCTCCCATGGTCAAATATAAGTGATGAGACCTACATCTAGCATGAAAAACGGTTGGCTCTGTAGAACTTCCTATGACAAGTAGAATTGAGAGATAGTACCATTTGTTCAAGATAGCGGGAGAAGTGATGATGATGATAATCCAGTAATGAATACTTGTGATAATTAATTGTGTCAATAGAATACCTTCCTAGTTAAGAGGGAGTGTTCATGCATTTGTAACTTCGGATTGTATTCACTAGTATATTTCATATTGTATTTCATTACACCCTGACGGAGATGTTTGTTCCTTCGATCAAGAGAGTCATTAATATAATAAATTCATGTAAAGTCATTGAGTTTAACCCTCCATTGTAAGTTAGGGAAATAGTCCCCATAGTTGAGAGGTATTAGGGTTATTAGACTCTCCTAGTGAGTTCGGCACGGTAGAGTAATTTTCAAGTGGAAAACTAGTATAAATAGAGAGTGAGACTCTCTATTTGGAACATGCACTCACTTAACAGTAGTGCATGAGTGAGAGAGGAGTAGCTAGAACAAGTGAGAGAGAGAAAAGTTGGAGGAGGTCATATTTGTGTGTTTGGGTTTTACTTTTACTGTTGGTGCTCATTCTATCTCTGAGGAAGTTGCAGGGTTTTCTCCTTTATGGTTTCCCTGAGGAAAATTCTTTGTGTCTCTTGTCTCTTATGATTATTGTTGTGCATGTTATTATTTCATATAAGATCCTATATCATATTGATTAAACAATAAAAATATAACACGATATACCTAAAAGGTGTAGTGGATTATGGGCTCAAATATGATGTGAATCAAAATATTAACCTACATGGTTATGTTCATTTGGATTGGGAAGGTAGCACCACTGACAGGAAGAGAACTACGGGTTGCTACTTCATTTTTGGATTTGGCATGATCCCATGGTTTAGTAGGAAAAACTTATGCGTGGCACTGAGTACAGTCGAGGTAGAGTCTGTTTCCTCTTTATCAACTAGTTGCAAGACGGTGTGGATGCGAACGCTATTGTCTGACTTATTTGATATCCAGTTGGTTATGGCTTGTATCTTCTGTGATAGTCATAGCTATGTGAATTTTTTGTATGTGGAAATTGAACCCAGGTGCTAGAACAATTACACCCACAACAATTTCCAATTATACATGCAAATTACTCACAAAAGGAGACTGGATATGGAGCAGAACACTAATCTGTATTGAATAAGTGTACAATAGCCAACCCTGTGAAGTCATAGGCTACCACAATAAATAATTACATGATGGATTTGAATGCATGAATATGTCATTCGAATCTAGTCAAAAGCAGGCTTACTAAATCTAAGCAAATCCCCCATAGGTGCATAAAGCAGTTTCCAAAACTGTCTAGGAGCTCAGGAATTGGAAAAATCAATTAGGCAAGCTAATAGTGGCTGGAAGGACAACTCATACATGCTTTTCATAGGAGAAAATAATGGAGGATGTGGAGGACAAAAAACAAGCTAACTTCACCTAGTCAAACTTTCCCAATTGCCTTAAAACTCAAAAAAAGCAGGCAATAAAGCAGAAAAAGCAGACATGCGCTAGGGAGGCCAGGAATAAAGCAGATTTGATTCCAAGAGGTTTCCCAAGTGCTCCATGACTCAAATTTATCAATTTTGACCACTATGGATGTGTGGAGGACAACTTGCATAAGGTGGAATATGGAAACTAGGCAAATAAGACAAAAATTGGATTAATTAATGTCTAAGGTAGCTAACTATGGGTTGATTATTATAACACCCCCGCTTAAGCCTGACTTATGAGTAAAATATCAGAAAATTATAGGGCCTAGAAACAAGGCTTAGTCACCCTTTACATACTGCATGTCCGTTTAACCAAGGAAAGAGGCAAAAACCCAGTGGGAAAATCCTCCCTTAAACATGGACTGTAAAACAAAATTTGGAAATCTTGTCATCACTCATGCTTCACAGCATCATCAGCAATCCCCAGCATTGATTTGAGATTTCTGAATGTCTTCTCACAAAAAAATTTGGTGAAGATATCAGATACTTGTTCTGAAGATGAACAGAAGAGTAGGTGAATGGTGCCATCATGCACAAGCTGTCTGATGTAGTGCATATGGATCTCAATGTGTTTGGTTCTATGCTTCTGAACAGGATCATTGCATATTCGAATGGTACTCTAATTATCACAGTAGATATTAGTTGAGTATTTTGATTCGAAGCCACACTCTCCAAGTAACCCTTGCAACCATAAACATTGAGTTGTTGCATTTACAACTCCTTTGTACTCTGCTTCTATAGATGAGAGTGCAATGGCACTCTGTTTCCTGCTTGACCAGCTGATTGGCCCTTCTGCAAGCATGAACACATATCTTGATGTTGACTTTCGGTCTGTGTTGTCACCTGCCCAATCACTGTCAGTAAACCCAATCAAATCAAGATCAGATTTAGATTTATAGAAGATCCCATGTGTCCTTGTTCCCTGAACAAAGTTAAGGATCCTTTTGGCTGCTTTACAATGGATCTCATGAGGTTGATCCATGTATCTTGAATCCACACTTACTGCATAATAAGTATCAGGTCTAGTATGTGTAAGATACAACAAACATACAATCAATTGCCTATACAGTGTATTGTTTACCATATGTGAAGAATCAGCTTCTTCAAGCTTCACTCCTGAAAGGAAAGGAGTCTTGCTTGGCTTGCAATCCTTCATTTTGAATTTGTTTATCAAATCCAAGGCATAATTGGACTGATTCACTTTGATTCCATCTTTGTTTTGAGCAATCTCGAGGCCCAAGAATTGGCTCAATAGCCCCAAATCTGTCATGCAGAAGGCATGGTTCATTGCATCCTTCAAGGAAGCAATTTTATCCTTTGAGCTTCCTGTAATGAGAATGTCATCAACATATAAAAAAATGATCATTAATGAACCATTAATCAGCTTCAAATAGACATTTGGATCTGATTTGCATTGAACAAAATTTAGTGATAGCAGAAAGCTATCAATCTTGGCATACCAAGCCCTGGGGGCTTGCTTAAGCCCATACAATGACTTCTTTAGCCTGCACACAAGAGATGGGTTAGTAGAAAATCCTTGTGGATTATACATGTATATCTCTTCAGTGAGATCTCCATTCAGGAAAGCACACTTCACATCCATGTGATGTACTTCCCATTGCTTTGAAGCTGCAATGGCTAAGGCTAGCCTGATGGAGTCCATCTTTGCCACTGGTGCAAAGGTCTTATTGTAGTCTATGACATGAACCTATGAGTATCCCTTGGCTACCAATATGGCCTTGTACTTTAGAGGTGAACCATCAGCAGAAAATTTGGTTTTGTACACCCACTTACACTGAACTAGCTTCCTCCCTGGGGGAAGATCAACCAACTCCCAAGTGTTTCTCTTCTGGAGTGAGCTGAACTCTTCCTTCATGGATTCTTTCCATCTTGGATCATTTACTGCATCTTCATATGTCTGTGGGTCTAATTCAACCATCAGATAGCATTTCTCAGCAAACATAGGATCTTTCATGCACAGAGCACTCTCAAATTGAGATCTAGTCCTCCTAGGGTCATTACGATTTCTAGCTAGTTCTCCAGCTGCATGAATGGTATTGGCTGCCCATTTTGGTCTTGTAGGACTGTTAGGATATGCAATCAAATCATAATTATCAGACATATCAGAATCAGCATGTTCAACTATCTCTTCACTTACATTCATAGGTTCTGGTGGTGAAGAGGATTCTCCAACTTCCACTGTTGCTAGGGGCTCTTCTTGAAACTGAGCACACCTTTCAATGAAGGCTTTGTTTGTGCTCAAATTGATCAGATTTTACCCTTTTGAATCTTCAGAGTACCCAAAAAATATACACTCTTGGCTTTGGGGGTGCAAAGCCTTCCTCTTTTCTGATGGAATTCTAGCCCAAGCCCTTGACCCAAAAATCCTGAAATGGTCACATCTGGCTTGTGCCCACTCCATGCTTCGAAAGGAGTCATACCATCAAGTTTTTTATGACACACCCTATTCTAGATATAGGCTGTACAGTTTATAGCTTCGGCCCAGTACTTTGGTGGCAAAGTATTAGCCTCCATCATGCAGGTTGCCATCTCTTTCAGTGATATGTTCTTCCTCTCAGCAACACCATTCTATTGTGGTGTGTAAGGGATAGAATGTTGCATCTAAATACCTACATCTACACAATATTGAATAAACTCAGACTTGACATACTTAGCACCATTGTCAGATCTGAGGACCTTGAGTTTCCTCCCAGACTGGTTTTCAACCAAAGCCTTAAAGACTTTGAAGAGGCCAAAAAATTTAGACTTGTGTTTCAAGAAGTGAACCCAGCAATACCTGGAAAAGTCATCTATGAATGTCAATACATATTTGGCCTAAGTAATTGACATATGAGGAAATGGGCCAGCAACATCACTGTGGATCAACTCAAGAGGTGCAGAGGTTCTTTCATGACTAGCTTTCTCAAATTTATGCTCTGGGTGTTTTCCTAGGATGCAACCTTGACAGACTTCTTTGGAAAATTTAATCTTTGGTAACCCTATGACCATTTCTTTTTCACTAATATCAGAAAGATACTAGTAATTTAGGTGGAAAATCTTTCATGCCAAATCTTTCTTGCCTCATTAGCATGAATCAGAAGAGCAGAGGGGGTTGAGTAGGGTAGGAAGTGTGAGAACATGTATACCTTCGAAGTGTGATTTGCAACTCCTTTTGCAATGACTTTACCACTTGAGATATCTATCATATCAACTTCATCAGGGGAGAATACGACCTTCTTTGGAGACCCTGTTTGGGTCATCTGATACATTGATAAGAGGTTAGAGGCAAGACCTAGAACATACAACACATTGCTGAACTTACCATGGTCAAGATCAATCCTCCCTTTGCCCAAACTTTCAATGAGAGAGTCATCTCCCAATACTATTGGTGGACCTTTCGACATGTCAAGTGAGGTGAATGCCTCCTTGGTCAAAACCATATGTCTTTAAGCTCCAAAATCAATGATGAAACTAGGTGAGCTTGATGTGCCAACAACCAATGCATGAACTCTCTCTCTATCTTCTGAATTTAATCCTCCTTCCCTCTTCTTTGAGCTATCTGGAAGGGAGATGCCATTCTTCTCTAGGATTTGGGTCAGCATGTCTATTTTCTTCTTCATGCAAGAGCTTTTAGAATGATTTCCCTTACTACAGTATGTGCACTTGCTCATTTCTCCTTTGTTCTTCTTCTTCTGGTAGTTCTTCTTGGAACCCTGAGGCTCCTCCCAAGACTTGTTCTTGTCTCTCTTTTGCTCAGGTGGATTTTTAGCTTTCTGTTTGCTTTTTGAATCCACCCTCAAATCTCCAGCAACTAGAGCTTGGTCTTTGGATGGTTTGATGGTGCCCATCATCACCAATTCATCTTGTTCTTGTGTGAGAGATTCCATGAAATCTGCAAGGCTAGGCATTTTCCAAGCTCAAGCTGTCAACTTTGTGGCATAAAAGGTCGAAAAAAACGTTGAATAGTCATGGCCAAGATTTGAGAGTATCTCCAAGACCAGCTGATCATCCTTCTTTTAGATCCCACATTGTTTTAGCTACAAAGCAAGTGCTTTGAACTTGGAAAAATAGAGTTGCAGGGATTCAAAGCTATTGGGACTCAAGGAGATCAATTAATTTTCAATTTGATGTCCCCTCATCTCATCTGTATTTCCAAAAAGATCAACAATATTCTCCCATACTTCATTCGGTGATGTCAATCCATCAAGATGGAAAAGGAGGTCTCTGTATATACTCAGACACAGGAGACCATAGGCCTCATCCCTCTTGTTGTGCCATTTAATCTTCTCTGCAGCTACATTGGGCTCTGCATCTGTTTCCATAGTCACTCTGTAGATTCCTTTCACTCTCAATAGTATCTCCATCTCTTCTTTCCATTCAAATAAATTAAATGGAGTCAAGATGATCTTCTGAGATTGATCCATAGCTCATAAATTGTCACGTCAGTCAGCAGAATGCTCCCATTCAATGATGTCGAACCTGTAAAAAAAATTGGAAGGAGAGAAATTGATTTAAAAAGGCTCTAACACCATGTGGAAATTGAATCCATGTGTTAGAACAATTACACTCACAACAATTTCCAATTACACATGCAAATTACTCACAAAAGGAGACTGAATATGGAGCAGAACACTAATCTGTATTGAATAAGTGTACAATAGCCAACCCTGTGAAGTCATAGGCTACCACAATAAATAATTACATGATGGATTCTAATGCATGAATATTCCATTCAAATCTAGTCAAAAGCAGGCTTACTAAATCTAAGCAAATCCCCCATAGGTGCATAAAGCAGTTTCCAAAACTGTCTAGGAGCTCACGAATTGGAAAAATAAATTAGGCAAGCTAATAGTGGGTGGAAGGACAACTCATACATGCTTTTCATAGGAGAAAATATTGGAGGATGTGGAGGACAAAAAACAGGTTAACTTCACCTAGTCAAACTTTTCCAATTGCCTTAAAACTCAGAAAAAGCCAACATGCGCTAGGGAGGCCAAGAATAAATTAGATTTGATTCCAAGAGGTTTCCCAAGTGCTCCATGACTCAAATTTATCAATTTTGACCACTATGGATGTGTGGAGGATAACTTGCATAAGGTGGAATATGGAAACTAGGAAAATAAGACAAAAATTGGATTAATTAATGTCTAAGGTAGATAACTATGGGTTGATTATTCTAACATCGTAGAACCATGTTTTCCATGACAAGTCAAAGCACATAGGGATCAAGTTCCACTATATCAGGGATATGGTGTAGAGAATAGCAATGAATTTCTAGTACGTGGAAATGGACTAGTAGATAGTCGATGTGTTTACCAAGCCTCTAGGAAGATTGAATTTCAAGTACTTCAGAGAAAGACTTGGTGTGATCCAAAATGAGACCCCTCAAAAGAGGGAGTGATGCATTCTAGCATAGCTAGAAAGACAGGTTATGTTAGCATAAAATCCTTCCAAAGATCATAGGTTGCGTAGACATAATTAGTCATGTAGGTTTTCCTTGGATGTAAGAAGCCTGGAAAATCTCGCAGGTTATCACTGGATGAAATCAGTCCTAAAATGTTTCTATTCTAGAAATAGCGATAGACCAGAAGACGCAGATGCATGATATCTCACATGGGAAATGAGACAAGTTTCTCAATCGGCAAAAATCCTAGTGAAGAAGGATGCTCGAATGTAATCAGTCATGTATGTTGTCCTCGCATGTAATAATTCCTACAGAAGCTCGCAGGTTATCCTTGGAGGTAATCAATCCTGAGATGGGTTATTCTAGTGTAAATATAATCCCTGGCAATATAGTATGCAGCTTACTTGAATGTAATAAGTCATGTACATTGTTTGAGTGTAAAAAGAGCCCTAGATTGGTACGTAGTTTAATCATATGTAATACGCCTCAAAGGTTTTCTGAACAAAAATATCCTAGATGCAGGTTGTTCGGATGTAATAAGTCCTTGAGGTTGACCTAGAAATTAAAATTCCTGGTGTAGCAAGTTGTTTGGTCATAATCAATCCTTACATATATATCTATATATTTGTGTTCTCCCCATGTTGATATGACAAGGTCACGAAGCACATGAGGTGCACCTAGGCATTTTTCCTTTATTGGTAGAACACAGGATGACTGTGTAGATATGTAATGCTGTAAGTGTGATCCTAGGTGATTCTCGAATAGTAGAAGCTGCAAGTTGTTTTGATAATGTGAAACTATATTGGCTTACTCCTATGGAGATAGAACACAAGTGGTCTACATTTATGTTGTGCGATGTGTTCTATGTCATGTTTTGTTTTATGTAGGACAAAAGAGATTATCTGGATATGATGAGATAAAGGTAGGAGACGCAGGTTAATTTCATGTCAATTTAAAGAAGGTCCTGAATAGTTCCTACGTGATGGCTTTCTTGATATGTGATGAATACCAAGATGAGGACTAGGCCTACACCCAACATGAAAAAGGGTTGGCTTTATACAAACTTCCAATGACAGATAGTACTATTTGATGATCGATAAGAACATGATGATGGAAGTAACTATGATGGTGACTCTATGACTCCATGATGATGAATTTGTAATGAAGACTTGACCATATGTTTTGATGATTATGGAAGAGAGAGAATACCTTCCTAGTTAAGAGGGAGTATTGATGTATTTGTAACTTCAGAAGATATTCTGATGTATGCTATCATTGTATGTTGTTGTACCCCCATGGGAGATGTTTATTCCTCCTTGCAGGATTTCTTTATTGTGTCTAGACCTTGATGTACGACCTGTGTTCTAAGTCAGGGAAATAATCCCTAATGTAACATCATGTAATGTGTATTTGGATTCTCTCTAGAAGAAATCGACCTGTTAGGGTAACAGATTGGCCCCAGTCATGTAATAGTTCAGTCACATCAAGGTTATAAATAGGGAGGTGCCCTGCCTCATTTATACACACCCCACACTCACTCAAGTTCGCATGAGAGAGAGAAATAGACAACAAAGGAGAGATATATATCTGGTGGAGACTTCTTATTACTAGGTTTGATCATCTTATGACACGGTCTTTATGACTGTACTATTCTGAGGAAGTTTGTGGGGCTTTCTCCTTTATGGTTTCCCCAGTGAAAATATTTGTGTCTTGTGTATTTGATATATCTTATGCATCTTGTTGTCATTTTTATTATTGTAGACAAATATTCTACTTAAGCTAATAAGATCTAGAAAAACTAACATTCTTATAATATCGCACATAGTGACTTTTATGTAGTTACACTTATTTATGTTTAGTATTAAACATAGTAAGCAAGACTATTTAAAGGAATGTGAATATATATATATCTATATATATAACTTTTATCATTTTCATTTTCATATAATTATATATATTATGATACTTTGTTCATCTTCCATAAATTTGCATCATTAGCCGTTAATTAGTCACTTAGATTAGTTAATACTTACTTCAACCTAGGAAAACACCTAACAATTAAGACTATCAAGTAAATATTTTAGTTTTTGTTCAAGTTTCTACCGCACTTAAGATGGAATCGGTCATCAAAGTTATATTTCCATGGATTTCAAGCCACTCACCCTCTCTCCCTAGTGGATTCATGCTCATTTCAATTAGTCATGTGAATCCATTTGTCTCCTAAGTCTAGAGATACAATTCACAACTTAAGAAAATAAATAACATTACTTACAGTGCTTTTACCGATCTTGAGCTTCTAGCCGGAAAGCTGCACTTTCACATTTATGTTGTATTTTCCATTACTTGAAAATAGGTGTAGTAGAGGGGATGTTACAACTAACATATATGGGAAATATTAATTTCATGGTTGGAGTATGTTATAACTAGATCTTGTTCTTAGTTTATCTGTTCTTTTTGTCCTAGTTTTCAACTGTTAGTTTACAATAATTTTATATTTTATGTTGATTTAATAATTTTTGACAATCAATAATTTTGGTTGGATTTAATGCTTTTAATGGTTGAATTATTTCATTATTTTAGTTTTAAGGTTTGTCTTTTGGGCTTATTAGTTAATATGTACATATTTAAGCTTTCAAAAAATTATAATAAAAGTTTATTCCAAGTTTTGATTTATAATCTAACTCTCATTTTTTAGTCCTTTGTCAAATATTTTCATGAGGAGATTCCTATAGCAACTTTGTTTTTCATGATTTTGTCATTGTCATTGGGAGCCAATTACGAGGATATGGAAATGAATTCAGGAAAACCAAAAGATGTTTTTCCCACAACAGACTCATTCACAAAAACCTCTCTCAGTTTTGCAACGACTGTTATCATTTGAGATATTCACTATCATCTTTGTGGCCTATTTTCAGGGTTTGAATTATTTAATAATTTCTTGTTTTAGTCACAAATTTGTAGCACGTATTCCAATCAATTGAAGAGGAATTTTGAAAAACCAAGAGATTTTTATTTTCATAACATACTCATTTAAAACAACATCTCTCATTTTTTTCACAGGTGTCTCAGATCGAGAGATATGAAGGCGTCTTTGAGACCCAAATTTCTAGAAATTCGCCAAATTTCTCCAAATCCGATTTGCTATTTTTGGGTTAATTATCTTTAAATATTTTAAATTATAATGTAACTAATTGATGTAATTGTTTCAAATTTAGACCTAGAAGGTAGTTATGGAACTACTTTACTTTTGTAATGATAAAAGGAAGACAAACATACAGTTTTGAGAGGGGATTTTTCACTCAAGGAGAGGCTTTTGGAGCATTGATTTCTCAAGCTAGCACTTATAACTCTTATGTAAGTGGATGACTATTATTGATTATATATAAACTGATAAGCCCTTTTACCTATCATGCTTTTTCATTTCTGATCTATTTGATTGCTCAGTCTACAATTTCATTTCTTATTTAAAGGTTTATTCATGTAAATGCTTGTAGCCTGTGGGTGGAATTAGTATTTCATGTGTAATGTTTATGCCTTATTGGGATGTGTTTGATCCCCAGTTTATCCAACTTGCATGATTCAGCTCACTATTAGCTTGTGGATGTTTATTTCCTCCTTGCTGATGAAGTTTTTAAAACCAAAACCCTAAAACCTATTTTATTTAATTTTACTTTTGAGATTGTGTTGGCTTGTTCTTCTAGTAGTCTAAGAACAATTTCTGGCATTAACATCTTTGGCGTCGTTGTCGGGGATGAAGCTAAAGTATATATTCCCTGGGATATCATTATTCATCTGATTTTGAGAGGTGAACAAAGTCAAAAAATCTTTTAGACTACAAGTTTTCACCGGCGACTCCACGATTAAAGATTCCACTGCAAGGAGAATTTTGTTGACAGAAAAATGAAGAAGCCAAATGGAAAGAGTGGGTATCAGCTTGTTACTTTCCTCCATGAGGTTTTTTTCTTATTCATCAGTTCTTTCCTATCTTTCCCATTGCATGTCAAAAGAATTATTTTTTGTTTTGTCTATTCCGATGATCATAATCCTTCAAGTACATATCCCTCTTTGGAAGAAGAAAATCTGCATTCTTCTTGTTTTATTGATGTTGATCCTATTCCTTCATTTGAAATACATGTTCAGCATGATATACATATAGCCATATCTCTAGAAGATGATTATTCTGGCCATCTTGTAAAGAATAAAGCTGATCTATTACCTTCTACCATCACTGCTGAAACTTGCGAACAGCTTGTTGAACCTCATTTTAAACTCACAGATTTTCAGTCTAGACTCAAACAAAAGATGTTTAGACCTCTTAGGCTGCCATCTCTCTTACATCCTTACCCTTCCCACTTTGTTGAATATCTTCCCCATTTTACTGGAAAAGACCTTATTACAGCAGAGAAGCATTTAGAATCTTTTCTTAATTTCATTGATAACTTTGAAATCATGCATGAGGATGTTGTCATGAGGTTATTTTTGAAATCATTTGCTGGAGATGTTGGGTTTTGGTTCCGAAATTTAAAACCTGATTCAATTTGATCATGGGAAGAGTTACATGATGTCTTTTTGAAGTATTGGGGTAAGAATAAATCTTATGATCAATTTCTTTCCGAATTTTATAGTTTGAAAAGGGAAAATGATGAGCCAATTACTAAATTTAATTGGAGGTTTCAAAGTTTTTATATCAGTATGCCTACGGAGATCAGACCTTTGGAAAAACTTGCTATGGTATATTATGTTATGGCCCAACATTCAAATCTTGTATTTTTCCTATTAGAAAGGAAATCATCATCTTTAAGGCAATTATTTGAGGATGCAAAAGGAGTGGAGGGGAACATCCGAGCTTGCAAAATGCTTCGATATCAGGCTCATGTTGAAGATATAAAAGCTTATGAACAAGAAGAAGAACATAGGTATCATTCAGATTTAAGACAGTTTTCTTCATCATTTTTCAGATTTTCATATGAACAAGGATATAAATGATGCTTGTGTTGATTCTTCATATCAGTTTGCTGACTTTTTCGATGATAATATACTTTCAGTGGATTATAGTGGAAATTTCCTAGTTCCTGCTATGAGATTATCATGTTATGAAGAAGAAGATGCTGCTCTTCAACCTCTTACTACTGATATAAGAAATAAGTTGTCATTCTTGACTTATGGTCACTTTCAGAATTTTGTTTGTTCAAGTTTTGGTCAAGGGTTTTATTTAAAGCTCGAGAAGTAGTTTGAAAAGGCCTTGGTTTCCATTCTTGATCAAAATTTTTAAAAAGAACAGCAATGGAGAGGAAGAGAATGCTTGAATTTATGATGAATATAATGAATACATTGAAGTTTTAAATCAGAAATTTCATGATCCCGTGGCTTCTTGGATGGAGTTGTATTTTTCAAAGGTTTCTAATGCTCCAGCTTTTGGCATACTTCTTTTTTTTGGTCATAAGTATCAGCTGCGTACAGACTCTTTATTGCATTTATCACATCTTTTGTGGGTTTTATCAAACAGTAGCATGCATGGAATTATGATTCTCAGTCAAATGGTTTCCTGGCTTCACTGGAAGTATGATTACACTTGATTGGGTTGTTTCCTCTGCTTAGTAGTAGGAGTAAATGTCAGAATAAGCTCTCTATATGAGCATGTAGATTCTTTTCAATATGCTAGTTTGTAGCAGTATTTTGTCATTTCAAAGGTATATGTTCAGAGTTTGAGAAAGTTGCAGAGATTTGGTAAATGACTCTATCACCCAATGAATAAGGCATAAGGTCTACAGGTTCTTGAAGCCTCACAAGGAGGACTTCATCCCGCAGCAAGAGTCAGATGTTATAACTAGATCTTGTTCTTAGTTTATCTGTTCTTTTTGTCCTAATTTTCAACCGTTGGTTTACAATGATTTTATATTTTATGTTGATTTTAAGAATTTTTTACAAACAATAATTTTGGTTCGATTTAATGTTTTTAATGGTTGAATTATTTCATTATTTTAGTTTTAAGGTTTGTCTTTTGGGATTATTAGTTAATATGTACATCTTTAATCTTTCAAAAACTTATAATAAAAGTTTATTCCAAATTTTGATTTATAATATAACTCTCATTTTTTAGTCCTTTGTCAAATATTTTCATGAGGAGATTCCTGTAGCAGCTCTGTTTTTCGTGTTTTTTTCATTGTCATTGGGAGCAGATTATGAGGAGATGGAAACAAATTCAGGAAAACCAAAATAGAAGTTTTTCCACAACAGACTCATTCACAAAAACCTCTCTCAGTTTTGTAACCGCTGTTATCATTTGAGAGATTCAAATTCATCTTTGTGGCCTATTTTCAGGGTTTGAATTATTTAATAATTTCTTGTTTTAGTCACAAATTGGCAGCACGTATTCCAATCAATTGAAGAGGAATTTTGAAAAACCAAGAGATTTTTTTGTTCATAACATACTCATTTAAAAAAACATCTCTCCGTTTTTGTACAGGTGTCTCGGATCGAGAGATATGAAGGTGTCTTTGAGACCCAAATTTCCATAAATTCGCCAAATTTCTCCAAATTCGATTTGTTATTTTTGGGTTAATTATCTTTAAATATTTTGAGTTATCATGTAACTAATTGATGTAACTAGTTCAAATTTCGACCTAGAAGGTAGTTATGGAACTACTTTACTTTTGTAATGATAAAAGGAAGACAAACATACAATTTTAAGGGGGGATTTTTCACTCAACGAGAGGCTTTTGGAGCTTTGATTTCTCAAGCTAGCACTTATAACTCTTATGTAAGTGGATGATTGTTATTGATTATATATAAATTGATAAGCCCTTTTACCTGTCATGCTTTTTCATTTCTGATCTATTTGATTGCTCAGCCAACAATTTCATTTCTTATTTAAAGGTTTATTCATGTAAATGCTTGTAGCCTATGGGTGGAATTAGTATTTCATGTGTAATGTTTATGGCTTATTGGGATGTGTTTGATCCCCAGTTTATCCAACTTGAATGATTCAGTTATGTATTAGCTTATGGATGTTTATTTCCTCCTTGCTGATGAAGTTTTTAAAACCAAAACCCTAATACCTATTTTATTTAATTTTACTTTTGAGATTGCGTTGGCCTGTTCTTCTAGTAATCTAAGAACAATTTATGGCACTAACAGAGTACAAATGAATATTTTTCTTATTTTTTTCAATTTAACAATATAAAGAGACTGGTGATATAAGTGTAAATAGTTATGATGAAGATATTTATTTTTAGTTATAAGAATAATTATAAATTGTGGGATGGGTTTATTTAAATTGGGTGTGGATTGGATTTTATCATTTTCATTTTCATATAATTAAATATATTATGATACTTAGTTCATCTTCCATAAATTTTCATTTAATTAGTCACTTAAATTAGTTAATACTTACTTCAACCTAGGAAAACACCTAACAATTAAGACTATCAAGTAAATATTTTAGTTTTTCTTCAAGTTTCTACCGCACTTAAGATGGTGTCGATCATAAAATTTATATTTCCATGGCTTTCAAGCCACTCAACCTCTCACCCTAGTGGATTCATGCCCATTTAAATTAGTCGTTTCAATCCCATTGTCTCCTAAGTCTACAAATACAATTCACAACTTAAGAAAATAAATAACATTACTTACAGTGCTTTTACCGGTCTTGAGATTCTAGTCGGAAAGCTTCAATTTCACATTTATGTTGTATTTTCCATTACTGGAAAATACATGTAGTAGAGGGGATGTTACTCCTAACATATATGGGAATTATTAACTTCATGGTTGTAGTGAAAATGAATAGTTTTCTTATTCTTTCCAATTTAACAATATAAAGAGACTGGTGATATCAAGCATAAATGGTTATGATTAATATATTTATTTTTAGTTATAAGATAATTATAAATTGTGGGATGGATTTATTTAAATTAGGTGTGGATTGGATTTTGATTAATATTTTGTTTATACTTGTTTTGTTTTTGTTTTTAAATTTCAAGTATATTAGTGTTTTTTATTTTTAAATTTCAAAAAGGAGATGTTTAAAAATTAGATGATTGCGAATAGAGTACTATTTTTTCCCGAAGGTTTTTTAATTTTTGAAATGTAACTATGTTTTTAATAGTATTTGATGGTAGAAATGTATTTATCACCCTCAATACCTTGATAAATCATCTATGAAAGTAAAAATATACCTTGATCCCCCATAAGAGGGTGTGGGAAGAGGCCCAATAAGATATGAATGCACTAATCCAAGCACTTGGGTAGCTCTCCTTGCTTTCAATTTCTCATATATGCGCTCTCCATGCTTTCCCACTACACATCCTTTGAATGTGCCACTTAAATATTTGATAGGAGAAATCCCTTCCACAATTCCTTCTGTGTTCACTGCCTGGAGGTGCCTATAGTTGAGATGTCCATATCTCTCATGCCACAATCTACTTGTCTCATTAGCATGAGACAAAATTGCATGCCCTTTGGAGTATGGAAGGAAATGGGAGAATTTTTACATTATTGCATGATGATTAGCAAACCCCAATCCGACCACCTTGTTTGTAGAGATTTATGTTATCTCCACTGTGTCTGGAGTAAATGTTACTCTCTTGGCTTCACCAGTGTTGGTCATTTGGTACACTAATATTAGGTTTGCTTCCAATTATTCTACAACCAAAACATTATTGAAGTACCCATCATCAATATCGATCCTTCCAATCCCTTTGGCGTGGATATCTAAATCATCACCCATTCGAACAGTAGGACCACTGCTAGAATACATGAATGGGAAGAAGTATTCTACGGAGTCCATATGCCTAGAAGCTCCTAAATATATGATGAAGGTAGAAGAGTCTAAAGAACCAGCAACCAAGGCAAGGAACCTATCCTTGTTTTCTGATCCTGAACTTCCATCCTTATTCCTTGCACCCTCAGGAAGTGGGATGTTGTTCTTCTCCAGCTGCTGCACCATCATGTCTATGTTTTTCTTCATGAATTCACTCTCTTGATGCCACCCTTTGTGATAGTGGGTGCATTTGTTCTTCTCTTTATTCTTCGTTTCCTCATCCTTGGTAGGATTCGAACCCCATCTAAATATTTTGGTTTGTACAAATTCTTCTTGTCTTGATGCTTCGAATCCTTTTCTTTCGTATTGGATTTTATTGGATTTGAAACTCCTACAAAAAGAGCTTCATTTTTACTGGATTTGATGGTGCCCATTTTCACTAGGTTATATTTTTCTTGATCCAGTGACTCCATGAAGTCATATAGTGAAGGAATGCACCAGTTTCAAGCTGTGAGCTTGCTATAGTGGAATGTTGACACAAACATTGAGTACTCTATCCCTAGCTTCAAAAGTATGGACAATATGAGCTGCTCCTCCTTATTTTTTATTCCACAATGTTTCAAATGAAGTACCAATGATGAACTCGGTGAAGAAGTCCTAGTTTTTTCAAAATGAGATGGACTCAAGGATATTAGATCATTTTCGAGTTAGTGACCTCTCATATCATCAACCTTCCTGAACAATGACTCAATATTGATCCATACTTCATTGGGAGTTGATATTCTATCTACATTGAAGAGCAAGTCTCTCAAAATGCGGAGACAAAGCATTCCAATTGCTTCATCAAGCCTGCTGAATAACTTTGATTTCTCTATAGCATAGTTTGGTTCAACCTCAGTCCCCATGGTAAACCTATGCAGGAATTTCGACCTCATCTGGATCACTATTTAATCATTCCATTTGAAATAGTTGAACGGGGTCAATAAGACATGGGTCTGCTCCATTTATTCTTGCGCTCCTGGTGACAAATTTATGAATGTACCTGCAAAGCAAACACTCAAATCTATCTGGAAGATCCTTCAAACAACAACTCAAACACTATGGATTTTATTTGCAGCTCCAAAGAGCTCTGATACCATGTGAGAGATGATTCACAGTTGGATCTAGGAGCCAAGGATATTTTTACAATTCAATATTTCTCACAAAATAGGCACAAATTAGTAGAAAGAGTGAAAATAGCACACACAAATGAAGTCAATAACAGATATTATTATGATTGTCCAACATGTAACTATGTCTGGAACATATATATATTGCAATCGGGAAACATCGTGAGGCCTTGGAGGACATATGGATGCATACAAGTGTTAGACCATGATTTGACCCTAAGGCTTCCTTAGGTGGACCAATCAGCTTCCTAATCATCCCAAATGGTCACAAATGCAAGTGTGAACATGGATGAGGAATGATGAGACATAAATGGAGAAATTATAGTCGTGGGTGAGAACATGGGTGAATGGGAGTGGCTCTAGGAGGCAATAAATTCCCAAATAAGGAAAAAAAAACCACCACAAACATGCACTAGTGCCTAAATACAAACACAATCCCTGAATCTAGGAATGGGGGAGAAAACCTAGGCTAATATGTAATTAATGAGGGTTCCTTCTAGTCAAAATGATCAAATTAGAGTGCCTCAACTATCAGAATGATCAAAAAGGAGTGCATCAACTATGAGTAAATGATCAATATCCCTATGTCTAGACCATAGAACATTGCGTGGAAGAAAAGAAAATGTGCCTAAGTTATAATATCATGGTACTAAGGGGGATTATTTCTCTAACAATTCTCCAAAATATGGCCTCTAAGCTCATATTGTTTGTGAAAAAAATATTCAATCTTGGCCCATGCTTCCTTTGGATTTCTGAGTCCCTCAAGGTGAAACAAGAGATCCCTAAAGATGTGAACACACATTAAGTCGAAGGCTTCATCTAGCTGGTTCAAAAATTTGAATTTCTAAACATACTATTAGGGCCCAACTTCTCTTCCCATTTTCATCCTATATAGTCCCTTGTTGCACAAGTCGATCTACATATCTTCCATGTTAGAGTATTAATTTACCTTATTACCATGGTCTTACACCTAGGAATCATTTTCATTTGTCTAGTCCTTATGTTATATGATCCTACTTAGGTTATATTGATTAATATTGGTCTATTATCTTATTTATGTCTCATTAACACACATTTGAGGCTCTCCACTTTGATCATCCTAATCGTTGAGGTGCTCTAGTTTGATCATCCTAACATTCCAGGTGCCTGCATTGGTTACAAACCACTTCTTCTTTGACTAGGGGCGCTAGTGTGTGAATGTAGTTGTTTTGTGGTATTCTTGGGCATTTATTTTCTCTTAGAGACTCTCCCACTCACACATGTGTACACCCATGCCTTGAAATCCTACATTTAGGCATCCTTACATGTTCACACATGTATTCATGACTGTTTCGTTAGGTTTGGGAGCCTATTGGTCAACCTAGGTGGGTTTAGGAGTCAATTCCTATCCTGGCACTTGTATGCATTAACTTGGCCTCCAAGGGCTCATGAGCTTTCCCTAATGTATTATAAATATGTAACATACACATGTACAATATTTACACTAATATAAAGTTCAGATATTGGCACCATTCATATGTGTTATTTCATTCTCTTTATTTGTTCTCTTGCATATTTTTCCAAATACTTTGATTGTGAATATTTCTCTAGCTCCTAGATCTCACTATGAAGCAATTCTCAAATGGTATCGGAGATTTTTGGAGCTGCAAACAAATCTAGAGATGTTTTAGTTTTTGTTTAGGTCATATTTCTAGAAAATTTTAGTTTTTGCATTGCAGGTACAACATTTTTTTTGTCGCAGGTTGCGCAAGAAGAATGGAGCATACTCGAGTATTACTGAAGGTCATCATATTGAAATATGGGAATCAATATTGAAATAGGTTAACATATTGAAATATATTTCTTCAAAAATAATATGGGCGTCATGATCAAGCTCCTTTGAGGAGAAAAATATTGATCTTCCAGAATTTGCAAGAAGATGGGAACGCAAGCAAGAAAATGGTAAGCCTAAGCATGCATTGAGTCCATGGTTGAAACCAATTTCTGATATATCTATTTATTATGTATTTTTTTCTTATTTACTTTCTATATTCGAATATGAATCCTCCATACCTTCCTTGGAAGAAACCCCGACCAGTTCACCAAAGCTTCCTCCAAAAACTAGTCATGTTTCACTAATTTTTTATGTGTCTTCTGAAATCTCTTTCCCAATCCAATCAGATATTTCCCATTATGATTCTAAAGGTCATATATAGGCTGATATAAAGCCTATTAAATTCATAAATTCATTTCCACAACCATTTCATGAACAAAATACCCAACGACCCTCAAGTTCACTGGTTAGAAAATCTCAAAATTGCCTAGTTTCCAATACTATGTCACTTGTGTATGTTGCTTTTATGTCTTGTGTGTATTTCTTTGGATGGAAATCCATGTCATTGGCCTTCATGGGAATTTTTTTTACCACCCATGGTTCAAATCTCTAGTCTCCATACCCTCCAGGTTCACTCAACTGTAAATGTGATCTAGTTGCTTAATCTTCTCCCACTATGGACCCATTCGCTCATGGAGACACCATACCTCTGATATTATCTATTTTATATGAAATATATTCTGATATTTCATATTCTCATGAGCATTTTTACACAGTTATGAAGGTGCTTCATCAAATTGGGAAGAAGATTCATTTGTTTTGTTCATGATATGGCAATTGCGCATGAGGCAAATTTTGTTGAATCTTTTGGTGTTATTTGGGAAAGAGTTTGCAGTGATATATTTTCCATTATTTAGTATGATTTTATATAAGATTATTATTGCATAAAAATAAATTCTTATCATGCCCCTCCATCAGCAAAACATGACTATCAAGGTGCCTCGCCACATGATCTTTGACTACAACATGTTGATGCATTGATGCATGATTTTGGCATCCACAACATCTTCACCAAGTCCATCACCAAGAAGTTCTTATTTCATCTCATTAAAGTGAATAAGAGGACATATTGAATATATTTTTTATCATCTCTACCATATCCATTTTTTATGGGAGGTTTTGTCCCATGAGGTTTTCCTCCTTGCCTCAGTTACATGGACTAATAAAATTTTGTTGTAAAAGGTGATTTGTGCCTTAGTTGTCAAGGACTTAATAAATCATTTGATATAATTTGTACTAATTTAGGCTTAAGGGGTGGTTTTAGATCATTAATATACCTTAGTACCATGGTCTTACACCTAGGAGGCATTTTCATTTTTCTAGTACTTATGTTATATGATACTACTTAGGTTATATTGATCAATATTGATCTATTAGCTGATGTTTGGCTCATTAACTCACAGTTGAGGTGCTCCACTATGATCATCCTAAAATTTTAGGTGCTCTGTTTTGATCATCCTAGCATTCTAGGTGCCTACATTGATTGCAACCCACTTCTTCTTTGACTAGGGGCACTAGTGTATTAATGTGGTTGTTCTGTAGTCTTCTTATGAATTTATTAGCTCCTAGAGACTCTCCCACTCACACATGTGTACACCCATTCCTATTATTCCTCCATTTATGCCTCCTTTCATTTCCACACATGTATTTGTGATTGTTTGGTTAGGTTTGGGAGCCTATTGGTCAACCTAGGGGGGTTTAGGGGTCAAATCCTAGCCTAAAACTTGTATGCATTCACATGGAATCCAAGAGCTCATGAAATTTCCCCAATGTATTATAAATATGTACCATACACATCTACAATATGTATACTAATATAAAGATCAGTTATTGGCACCATTCATATGTGTTATTTCATTCTCTTTTGTTGTTCTCTTGCATATTTTGTCAAATACTTTGATTGTGAATAGTTCTATAGGTCCTACATCTCACTGTGAATAAATTCTCACAACTATCCATTCAATTTAATTGAAGGGTTTAATAAAATAATTCTCCATTTCATTGTATGTTGATCAGTCAAATATTTCAAAAGGATACGTAGGTACCTACAAAAAAATCACTAGAAAACAAACCGATTAGCAATCATATGTCATTTCAAACCCTTCCACCTCTGCATGTGCACTTTTTAAGAGTCCATCGCACTTGGATAGACTTCTCTAGATAGAATCTAGATGGAGCAATACTAGGATTCTAGGAATTATGTGGAAACTCAGCTGCTTCTAGTGCACAATGGAGGTTTCTCAGGTTAGATGCTAGCCTGAACAAGGATCTCATACCATGTTAAATTTGAGAACCATATATCTATAGGATAATATGATAACTATTGGAAAGGAATTATTCAATGGAATAATTAAGATCAATATACACTGAGCAAAGAATTCCTGACACAAATTTCAGATAAATCAGATAAGAAGTGCTTAGATAATCACATCATTAATATTCATTCATTAATTAGTAATAAAATGGTAGTAAAATAAATAGAATTTGAATATTGTGGATAGGATTAGAATCTACCAACTCTAACTGGTTGTTTATCCAACTCAATGTGGAAAATCACAGCTAGAGCTCACTAGTTTAGCTCCAAATGTCTAAATTAGTCTAGAATCAGTTAACTAAAGAGGTAGTTGGACAAAGGTTTCCACACTCCCTACATGCATGCGAAACTATCTCTAGGATAACTGATAGTGATATAACTTATTGTAACTATAGGATAACTGAGCATAATTGCTTACCTACTACATCCAAGCGAAGGTGACTGCTGCTAGCACTCAAAGTGGGATCCTATAATGTAGGGATTGGTCCCAGAGGCACATAAACTCATGCATGAATATGCAACTAAGTGTAATATAACCTCTAGGTGTGTCCCTCATAATCTAATATAGTGATAATAAATCCTTAAGTTAGGAAAAATGACCAAATAGACTATATTGGACAAAGGAGGAATCATTAATGCTAACAGTTCTCAGCTAAGGCTTTAAAGAATTTGAAAGCATAGAAAACCTTAGAATTTTTCTTCAAAAAGTATACCCAACAATACCTTGATCAATCATCAATGAAGGTCATAAAGTACCTGGATCCATTCATTGATGTTGTAGGAATCAATCTTGAGACATCAGTCTGTATCAGATCTAGTGTGGAGGAAGCTCCTGTTTCCTTCCCAACCTCATATCATTTCTTTGGATGCCTCCCTGCCAAGAAACCAGGACATACTCCTTTTGGTGATTTGGTGAGAGGAAAATCCTCAACCCATTTTTCATTGTGCAGTTTTTGTATATACTTGAAGTTCAGGTGGCCAAACCTTTCAAGACACAGCTTTCTTGTGTTATTTGCATGAGTCAGCAGCTCTTTTGGATATGAAGTAGTTAGAAAATGGGAAAAATCATAGCCCTTGGAGGCATGATTAAAAATCCCTTTCACTATGAGATTTCCAGTAGGAATTTTCATTTATTTCTAATGTGTCAACATTGAATGTAACTATCTTGGGAGATCATGTATGTGTCATCTGATCAACAGATAACAAATTTGCTACAAGAGAGGGAACATAGAGAACATTTTGGAATTTTCCATGCTAAATTTTCAAGTCGAAGTTCAATAAATGTAGGCGTAAGTAATAGAAGAACTAGCTTCCTTCAATGTTCACCTTGTATAAATATACATTTTATACCGGGCTAGTGGGATACTAAGATTTGGTATGCATAACTATTCACAAATATTAATTATGTTGGTTCCCATACCAAACTCTGCAACCATGTAGATATATAAATAAAGTAGAGCTAACTCTTCACCACAAGAATCGAAGCTTCATTATCAATAAACTTTATGTATATCAGAAGTTATATTCTCATTCACCAATAGATGAGATTTATGGATTTCTATGTTTAACCATTATTATGATGATCAACTCAAGGAATTGCATATCTCCACAAGAGGCCGAGATAAAGAATACATGTAAGGTCTCGTATTGGTGGTTCTCACTAAGAGGAGATTCCACATGTTTTGGAAAAAATCAAACACATAAAATAAAAAAAACATAGGCATGATTTACATGCTATATAACTATATTTCCTGAAACTTTATCACACCACTGAGAGATCACTTGGATATAATTTACAGGATCTAAAATAAAAGGATTGAATAATATTCTCTAAAAGAAGGTTTCCTTTCACACAGAAAAATTTTACACGCTCGACGAGTGGCTCGATTCCTTTTCCAGAAGCCTCCCCTCTATCTAATCAAGCAGAAATTTAACATAATCAAGGAAGTAACTTACTGGTCATAAGCAACAACAATGGAAAAGGAGCTTCCACCTTGTTCTTTACTATTTAAATTTCATGTGAATCCTAGATCTCCTCTCTTCCATTCCTCGTTGTCAATAAGAAAGAAATAGTGCAAACATTGATTCATCCATCTTTTTTTACTCCTCGAGAGTAACTGCCTCCCCTATTAAATGTGAAGTTTCTCCTTTGATAACATGGAGTGTTGTTGGAGTTTCATAACTAAAAGGTAGTTATGAGGATCACTAGATAACTCTAGATTCTCCTTTTCTCAATGTATATACTAATTTATTTATCTAGTTTTCTTTATTGATGTATTTGTAACTTTGAAAGATATTATGATGTATATTATCATTGTATGTTGTTGTACCCATAATGAATATGTGTTTGCTTCCTTGTAGGTTGTACTTGGATGTAATCAGTCCTAGAGAAGCTCGCAGGTTATCCTTGGACGTAATCAGTCCTGAGATAGGTTATTTAAGTGTAAATACGAGCCCTGGCGTAGTATGCAGTTTATTCAAATGTAATAAGTCATGTGGGTTGTCTGAGTGTACAAAGAGCCATGGAGTGGTACATAGTTTACTCGGATGTAATACAACCCGAAGGTTTTCTGAACAGAAAATATCCTGGATGTAGGTTGTTTAGATGTAATAAACCTTCGAGGTTGACCTAGAAATTAAAATTCCTGGTGTAGCAGGTTGTTTGATCATAATCATTCCTTACAAATATATCTATATATGTGTGTGCTCCCAATGTTGAGATGATAATTTCACGAAGCACGTGAGGTGCACCTAGGTGGTTCTCCTTTACTGGTAGAATGCAGGATGATCATGTAGATACGTAATGCACTAAGTGTGATCCTAGGTAATTCTCAAATAGTAGAAGCTGCAGGTTGTCTTGATGACGTTAAAATATCATGGCTTACTCTTCTGGTGATAGAGCACATGTGTTCTAAATTTAGGTTGTACTCTGTGTTCTCTATCATGTTTTGTTTTGTGCATGACAAAAGAGATGATTTGGATATGATGAGACAAAGGTAGGAGACACAGGTTATTTTCATGGCAATGGAAATAAGGTGTTGAACAATTATTATGTCATGGCCTGCTCGATATGTGATAAAAACCTGGATGAGGACTAGGCCTACACCCAACATTAAAAAGGGTTGGATCTGTAGAAATTTCAAATTTTAGATAGTATCATTTGATGATCAATAAGAAGATGATGATGCCAGTAACTATTATGATGACTCTATGACTCCATGATGATAACCCTTAATGAATACTTGACTAAATGTATTGATGATTGTGGAACAGAGAGAATACCTTCCTAGTTAAGAGGGAGTATTGATGTATTTGTAACTTTAGAAGATATTCTTATGTATATTATCATTGTATGTTGTTGTACCCCCATTGGAGATGTGTTTTCCTCCTTGTGGGATGTCTTTATTTTGTATATACCTTGAGCTACAACCTCCGTTGTAAGTCGGGGAAATAGTCCCCAGTGTAACATCATGTAATGTGTATTTGGATTCTCTCTAGGAGAATTCAGCCTTGTTAGAGTAATAGGTTGGCCCCTGTCATGTAATACAATAGTCACTTGAAGGGTATAAATACGGAGGTGCCTTCCCTCATTTATACACACCTCACACTCACTCAAGCTCGCATGAGAGAGAGAAAGAGACAAGGGAGGAGAGATAGATAACTGCTAGAGACTTCTTATTACTGGGTTTGATCATCTTATGACACATTCTTTGTGACTGTACTATTCCGAGAAAGTTTGCGGGCTTTTCTCCTTTATGGTTTCCCTGGTGAAAATATTTGTGTCTTGTGTATTTGTTATATCCTATGCATCTTGTTGTACTTGTCATTCTTTCAGAGAAAGATCCTAATTAATCTAATAAGATCTAGAAAAACTAACATTCTTATAATATTGCACATAGTGACGTTTATGCATTTACACTTATTTACGTTTAGTATTCAACATAGTAAGCAAGACAATTTAAAGGAATATATATTATATATAATTGTTATCATTTTCATTTTCATATAATTAAGTATATTATGATATTTAGTTCATCTTCCATAAATTTGCATCGTTAGTCATTAATTAGTCACTTAGATTAGTTAATACTTACTTCAACCTAGGACAATACGTAAGAATTAAGACTATCAAGTAAATATTTTAGTTTTTCTTCAAGCGTCTACCATGCTTAAGATGGCATCGATCATCAAAGATATATTTCCATGGAATTCAATCCACTCACCCTCTCTCCCTAGTGGATTGATTCTCGTTTCAATTAGTCGTGTCAATCCCTTTGTCTCCCAAGTCTTCAAATACAAATCAAAACTTAAGAAAATAAATAACATCACTTATAGTGATTTTACTGATCTCTTCGGCTTCTATCCAAAACATTGCACTTTTACATTTATGGTGTACATTCCATTACTGAAAAATACGAGTAACAGAGGGGAAGTTACAAGTAACATATATGGGAGATATTCATTTCATGGTTGTAGTACAAATGAATATTTTTCTTATTTTTTTCAATTTAACAATATAAAGAGACTCATGATATCAAGTGTAAATGGTTATAATTAATATATTTATTTTTAGTTATAAGAATAATTATAAATTGTGGGTGGATTGGATTTTGTTTAATATTTTGTTTATAGTTGTTTTGTTTTTGTTTTTAAATTTTAAGTTATTACTTTTTGTAATTTTAAATTTCAAAAACTAGATGTTTAAAAATTAGATGATTTCTAATGGAGTACTATTTTTTTCGAAGGTTTTTTATTTTTTGGAATGTAACTATGTTTTTAATAGTATTTGATGGTAGAAATGGATTTACCACCGTCAAAAACCCATGGGGCACCAAAATTTCCAAAACTTGAGAGCTATAACCTGGATTTTAATTTTAAATGATTTTTGAAAAATCCTACCATATTTTATCAAAATTGTGCTCGAAAAAATTGTATATTTCAACCCAAATCATAGAAATTTTAGACTATGTGTTTCAAAAAGGGAGATGTCTAAAAATTTGACAATTTGGACGGGAATACCTTCTTTTCCTATAATCCTGCGAAATAAAAATGTAAGTGTGTTTTATTCCTAATTTTGATTGTAGAAATGGATTTAACACCCTCACAAACCCATGGGGATCCCAAAATTTCAGAACTTAGAGCTACAACCTAGATTTTTAAATGTGGAAATTGAACCCAAGTGATAGAACAATTGCACTCATAAAATTGCTAATCAACCTGCAAATTACACACAAAGGAGACTGAAATTGGAGCATAACACTAATCTGTATTGAATAAGTGTAAAATAGCCAACCTTATGAAGTCATAGGCTGCTACAATATATAATTAAATGAGATATTCGAATGCATAAGGATTCCATTCGAAATAGTCAAAAGCAAGCTTACTAAATATAGTCAAATCCCCCATAGGGGCATAAAGCAGTTTCCAAATCTACCTAGGAGCTCACGAATTGGAAAAGTCAAGTAGATAAGATAATAGGTGATGGAAAGACAACTCATACATGATTTTATTAGGAGAAAATAATGGAGGATGATGAGGGAAAAAAACAAGTCAACTACACCTAGTCTTACTTTCCCTTTTGCCTCAAATATCAATAAAGTACGCAACTTAGCAGAAAAAGTAGATATGTGCTAGGGAGGATCTGGAATAAAGCATAACTACTAAGTATGGTTTCCAAGAGGTTTCACAAGCGCTCCATGACTCATTTTTAGCAAGTTTGACTTCTAGGACATGTGGAAGACAACTTGCATAGAGTGGAATATTGGAAACTAGGCAAATAAGACAAAAATGGATTAATTAATGTCTAAGGTAGCTAACTATGGGTTGATTATTCTAACACCCCCCCCTTAATCCTGACTTATGAGTAAATATCAGAAAACTATATGGCCTAGCAACAAGGCTTAGTCACCCTTTACATACTGCATGTCCATTTAACCAAGGAAAGAGGCAAAAACTCAGTGGGAAAATACTCCCTTAAACAAGGACAGTAAAACAAAATTTGAAAATCTTGTCATCAATCATGCTTCACAGCATGATCAACAATCCCCAACAATGATTTGAGATTGTTGAATGTCTTCTCACAAAAAACTTTGGTGAATATGTCCGCTACTTGTTCTGAAGATGTACAGAAGAGTAGGTGAATGGTGCCATCATGCACAAGCTGTCTGATGTAGTGCATATGGATCTCAATGTGTTTGGTTCTCTATCTCTGAACTAGATCATTGCAGATTCTAATGGTGCTCTGATTATCACAATAGATAATGGTTGAAAACTTTGATTCAAAGCCACACTCACCAAGTATCCCCTGCAACCATAAACATTGAGTTGCTGCATTTACAACTCCTCTGTACTCTGCTTCTGTAGATGAGAGTGCAATGGCACTATGTTTCTTGCTTGACCAGCTGATTGGTCCTTCAGCAAGCATGAACACACATCCTAATGTTGAATTTCGATCTGTGTTGTCACCTTCCCAATCACTGTCAGTAAACCCAATCAAATCAATATCATATTTAGCTTTGTAGAAGATCCCATGAGTTCTTGTTCCCTGAACAAAGTTAAGGATCCTTTTGGCTGCTCTCCAATGGATCTCATGAGGTTGATCCATGTATCTCATTAGAGGAAATTTCAACTCAAAATGGGCCTCCTAAAAAGAATTAATAAAAAAATAGTTAAAATAATAAAATAATATTTATTAATTTTGGAGGAAGAAAAGAAAAAACTACTTTCTTGTTTGTATTTTTGACATATCTCCCTGTGTTTTTACTCAAATTTCGATTGGGAGAGCTCATTGGATGTAGAATTAAGTTTTGCATCCAACGAGTACCCACTCGGCATACTTTTGATGGGCCCCGCTACCCCAAAAACAAGAAATGCCTGAAAAAATGTGATGATGATGTCATCATCACGTTTTTTCAGAAATTTCTTGTTTTTGGGGTAGCGGGGCCCATCAAAAGTATGCCAATTGGGTACTCGTTGGATGCGGAACTTAATTCCGCATCCAACGAGCTCTCCCGATCGAAATTTGAGTGAAAACATGGGGAGATATGTCAAAAATACAAACAAAAAAAGTAGTTTTTTAATGATACCTATCCCCAAATTTATATTAAAAAAGTGTTTAAGACCTATACAGTATTTCAAATTTAAAGCAATTTCATTGGCTAACACATGATGACATGGAATTTGAATCAAATTTAAAAGGCCCATTTTGAGTTGAAATTTCCTCTAATGTGAGGCCACACTTACTAAATAAGAAATATCAGGTTGAGTGTGTGTAAGGTACATCAAACACCCAATCAATTTCCTATACAGTGTATTATTTACCATAGGAGAAGAACCTGCTTCTTCAAGCTTAACTCTTGAAAGGAAGGGAGTCTTGCTTGGTTTGCAATCTTTCATGTTGAACTCGTTCAGCAAATCTAAAGCATACTTGGACTGATGTACTTTTATTCCATGTTGGGATTGAGCAATTTCAAGACCCAAGAATTGGCTCAACAACCCCAAATCAATCATAGAAAATGCATGGTTCATTGCATCCTTCAAGGAGGCAATTTATTTCTTTGAAATTCCCTTGAGGCTGCTGCATGTAAATCTCTTCAGTAAGATCTCCATTCAGGAAAGCACACTTCACATCCATGTGATGTACCTCCCACTGCTTCGAAGCTGCAATGGCTAAGGCTAGCCTAATGGAGTCCATCTTTGCCACTGGTGCAAAGGTCTCATTGTAGTCAATTCCATGTACCTATGAGTAGCCCTTGGATACCAATATTGCCTTGTATTTCAAAAGTGAACCATCAGCATCAAACTTAGTTTTTAAAACCCACTTACATTGAACTAGCTTCCTCCCTGGGGGAAGATCAACCAGTTCCCAAGTGTTGTTCTTCTGAAGTGAGCTGGATTCTTCTTTCATGGTTGTTTTCCATCTTGGATCATGTGCTGCATCTTCATATGTCTATGGTTCTGATTCAACCATCAGATAGCACTTCTTTGCAAACAAAGGGTCTTTCATACACAGGGCACTCTCAAACTGAGATCTAGTCCTCCTAGGATCACTAGGATTTCCAGCTAGTTCCCCAGCTGCATGAATGGTCTTTGCTGCCCATTTTGGTCTTGTAGGACTGTCAGGATCTGTAATTAAATCATCATTATCAGACATATCAGAATCAGCAAACTCATTTGTCTCTTCACTTACATTCAATGGTTCTGGTGGTGAAGAAGACTCTCCAACTTCAACTGCTACTAAAGGCTCTTCTTGGAACTGAACACTCCTTTCAATGAAGGATTTGTTTGTACTCAAATTGATCAGCTTGTATCCTTTTGAATATTCAGAGTACCTAACAAATAGACACTCTTGGCTTTGGGGCTGCAAAGCCTTCCTCTTTTCTGTTGGAATTCTAGCCCAAGCCTTTGAGCCAAAAATCCTAAAATGGGTCACATCTGGCTTACTTCCACTCCATGATTTGAAAGGAGTCATACCATAAAGTTGTTTATGAGGCACCCTATTCTGGATACAGGATGCACAGTTTATAGCCTCAGCCCAAAACTTTGGTGGCAAAGTCTTAGCCTCCATCATACAGGTTGCCATCTCCTTCAGTGATATGTTCTTTCTCTCAGCAACACCATTTTGTTGTGGTGTGTAAGGGATTGAATGATGCATCTAAATACCTACATCTTCACAATATTGAATGAACTCAGACTTAACATACTCACCACCGTTGTGAGATCTGAGCATCTTGAGTCTCCTCCCAAATTGGTTTTCAACCAAATCCTTAAAGACTTTGAAGAGGCCAAAAACTTCAGACTTATGCTTTAGGAAGTAAACCCAACAATACCTGGAAAATTCATGTATGAAGGTCAATGCATATTTGTCTTGACTCATTGACATATGAATAAATGGACTAGCAACATCACTGTGGATCAACTCAAGAGGTTCAGAGGTTCTCGCATGACTAGCTCTCTCAAATTTATGCTCTGGGTGTTTTCCTAGGATACAACCTTGACAGACTCCCTCGGAAAGTTTAATATTTGGTAACCCTATGACCATTTCTTTTTCACTTAAATCAGAAATATACTTATAGTTAATATGGCCAATTATTTCATGCCAAAGCTTGCTTGCCTCATTAGCATGAATCAGAAGAGCAGAGGGGTTTGAGTAGGGCAGAAAATGTGAAAACATGTATACCTTCGAAGTGTGATCTAGAACTCCTTTTGCAATGACTTTACCATTCGAGATCTCTGTGATATTAACATCATCAGGGGAGAATATGACCTTCTTTGGAGACCCTATGTGGGTCATCTGATACACTGACAAGAGGTTAGAGGCAAGACCTGGAACATACAATACATTACTGAACTTACCATGGTCAAGAACAATCCTTCCTTTGCCCAAACTATCAGTGAGAGAGTCATCTCCCAGCACTATTGGTGGACCTTTCGACATGTAAAGAGAGGAGAATGCCTCCTTGGTCGAAACCATATGTCTTAAAGCTCCAGAGTCTGTGATGAAGCTAGGTGAGCTTGATGTGCCAGCAACCAATGCATGTACTCTCTCTCTATCCTCTGAATGTGATCCTCCTTCCCTCTTCTTTGAACAATCAGGAAGGGAGATGTTATTCTTCTCCAGGAGTTGGGTCAACATGTCAATTTTCTTCTTCATGCAGGAGCTTTCAGGATGATAGCCCTTACTACAATATGCGCACTTGCTCATTTCTCCTTTGTTCTTCTTCTTCTGGAAGTTCTTCTTGGAGCCTTGGGGCTCCTCTTGAGACTTGTTCTTGTCTCTGTTTTGCTCAGGTGGCTTCTTAGCTTTATTCTTTCCTTTTGAATCCACCCTCGAATCTCCAGCAACCAAATCTTGGTCTTTGGAAGGTTTGATGGTGCCCATCATCACCAGTTTATCTTGTTCTTGTGTGAGGGATTCCATGAACTCTGCAAGCTTAGACATCTTCCAGGCTCGAGCTGTCAACTCGGTGGCATGGAAGGTTGAAACAAACATAGAATAGTCAGGGCCAAGCTTTGAGAGTATGGTCAAAACTAGTTTCTCCTCCTTCTTTTCAATTCCACACTATTTTAGCTGCAAAACAAGGGCTTTAAACTTGGAAAAATAGAGTTGCAGGGATTCGAAGCTGATAGGACTCAAGGAGATCAATTCATTCTCGATTTGATATCTTCTCATCTCATATTTCTTACCAAAAATCTCTACAAGCTTCTCCCATACTTCATTAGTTGATGTCAATCCATCAAGATGGAAAAGGAGGTCTATGGATATGCTCAGACACAAGAGACCATAGGCCTCATCCCTCCTGTTGTGCCATTTAATTTTCTCTGTAGCTACATTGGGCTTTGCCTCAGTTTCCATAGTCACCCTGTAGAGACCCTTCAATCTCAACGGTATCTACATCTCTACTTTCCATTCAAATAAATTAAATGGAGTCAAGATGATCTTCTGAGATTGATCCATAGCTCTGAACTGTGCCCTTCAACCAGCAGAATGCTCCCAGACAAGATGTCGAACCTACAATAGCTATATGGAAGGTGATAAATCGATCTACAAAGGCTCTGATACCATGTGGAAATTGAACCCAGGTGATAGAACAATTGCACTCACAAAATTGCTAATCAACCTGCAAATTTACACACAAAGGAGACTGAAATTGGAGCATAACACTAATCTGTATTGAATAAGTGTACAATAGCCAACATTATGAAGTCATGGGCTGCTACAATATATAATTACATGAGATATTCGAATGCATAAGGATGCCATTCGAAATAGTCAAAAGCAAGCTTACTAAATCTAGTCAAATCCCCCATATGTGCGTAAAGTAGTTTCCAAATCTACCTAGGAGCTCACCAATTGGCAAAGTCAAGTAGACAAGCTAATAGGCGATGGAAAGACAACTCATACATGATTTTATTAGGAGAAAACAATGGAGGATGATGAGGGCAAAAAACAAGTCAACTACACCTAGTCTTACTTTCCCTTTTGCCTCAAATATCAATAAAGCAAGAAACTTAGCAGAAAAAGCATATATGCACTAGGGAGGAGAACTGCTAAATATGGTTTTCAGGAGGTTTCCCAAGCGCTCCACGACTCAGTTTTAGCAAGTTTGACTTCTAGGTCATGTGGAAGACAACTTGCATAGAGTGGAATATTGGAAACTAGGCAAATAAGACAAAAATGGATTAATTAATGTCTAAGGTAGCTAACTATGGGTTGATTATACCATTGTCAACTTCATTTGTTTTATAATTAAGCCTTGTTGCATAATAAATAATTAAGCCTTATTGCATAGATAAATAATTCAGCCTTGTTGCATAATTCTAAATTTTCAACTTCATTTGCATGGTATAAATAATTAAGCCTTGTTGCATAATTCTAAATTTTCAACAAGTATTAAGCCTTGTTGAAAATTCATAATATTGTAGATATTATAGATAATATTTATCTAATTCTATAATTCATAATATTGTAGATATTATTTTAAATGTTAATATTTTATCTAAGTGTAATGTGTCTTTAATTTGAAAGTGACTTATTTAACTTTCAATTTATATATTTTTAAATAGATTAATTAAAAAAAATTATAATTAAATTTGGTTTTTTTAATTTTATTTCATTTTATTCAATTTCAAGATCTTTACATTTTAATTTAATTTACTCCCACCCCTTTTTTCTAATTTTTATTTTATATTTTTATTTTGACTAATTTAACTTTACCACCCCTAAAACTATTGATCTCTTCACCCTAAAACTATTGATCTCTTTAACCTAAAACTATTTTGTAACATTTTTTACACTATATTATAAATATCTTTTATTATTTTATTATTTTTCTTTTCATATTAACATATTTTTTAACATAGTTTCTTCATAAACTATTTAAAATTTGAATAGGGTTCCTACTTTAAAAAAAATGGTTTCAAATTGAAGACATTGAATAACATCATAAAAATAAAAACCAAAAAACATTGAATAAGTTAGACAAGTGTGAAAGCCTAAATCACCTTTTGTTAATCTTTTATTTGAAATATTTTTCGTATTATTTAACCTATCAAATATACTATATTTTAAATATTCAACATTTTATTTGAAAAAATTTTGTTTTTATAATTTCTAATACATCAATAAAATAAATGTTTTGTAATCAACTAATTATTCATAATTTAACAATACAAAAATATATTTGAAATAATTTATTTATATTATTTAATAAATTAAACATTTAATATTTTAAAATGTCTAACATTTTTATATTTTAAAATGTCTAACATGGTTAGTTTACAAGCTTTTTTTTATTTATATTATTTAATATAATAAACATTTAATATTTTAAAATGTCTAACATTGTTAGTTTACAAGCTTTTTTATTTATCTAATACATTAGGTGTTAAATATATTAAATTAAAAATTTATAATAAAATTATGTATTTCAATAAAAATAAATACAATGGAATATTTATTTAAAAAAACAATATTCATTAACATATTTAGAGTTCACACCAAAACATAAACAAGATGATACCAAATTAATATCCAGCTAACAATTTAATACCTTGTTGAACATGTTTTCAAGACTACTCCCTAACTTGTAGTGGAAAAAATTCTTTGCAATTTTAATGAGTTTATAAATCTCTTTCTTTGCATATAAGATAAATAGATATAGACTCAACCGTTTCAGAACTTTATTTTATTTATTATTTGTTTATTAAAATGATCGTAAAACTAGTCTAATCTATTTAAATCTCGAATTTACCATGTTTTAAGAGATCAAATCCATAGAGGTGTAAACTTTTTTTATTGTTTGTTTCTTGTTTGATAGGTTTGCACGTATTTGATCCATCTCAACACATGGTAAACTCAGAGTTTAGATGGACTGAGACTAGTTATAGTGTGGGGTGGTCACATGAAATTTGTACATGATATTTACTATGTATATAAAATTCATTATAACTTAAAACAAAGAGAGGAATTTTAAGTTAGAGTGAATTGTATTTTGTGTTGCATTGATATCAGTGATTCAATGAGATAAAACATTGATATCAACGCACATCGGTATCAGGTCCCCATCCCAATGAGACTACTAGTTAGCAATGTTTCACCCACCTACTAGTTCCCTAGGTTGGGGAGGAGGCATTAAATCTTGCAATAAGGGAGATATGGGACCCAATACAACCTTAGTTTGTCATTTACACATTAATTTCAGTCATAAAAACCTTGGGTGGCTGCACTCTTCCTTACACATGTCATGACTGTAACACCCCGGTTTTGACCCCGTTGCATTAGATGTATATGATGATGTACATATTGTAAATGATCATGGTGTGGAGCTAAAGGCCAAGGCCCCACTGTTGATCGGTTATGCTATGTTTTGGATTTAAATTGTCACCAATGGTATATCGGGGCATGCAGCATATATTATGATTGGTCATCATGTAAATACACATCTATAATTAATGAACTCGACCAGCTACGATCGCGGCAACTAAAATGAGAAAGGGGCATGATTTTCACAAGGATAAGGATGTGGGGGAATTTGTCAAACCTTGGCCAATGGGGTAAAAATCCATGTGTCACCTTTCTTTGTTTACCCAACCACCTCCATTGAAGAATGGCTACTGGTGGTTGAGGCAGTTAATTGTTTTGGGAGTGGGGTGGCAGGACTGTCAGTCCTCACCCACACTCACACTCCACCAGCGGATTGAACATCATGCTAGGAAAAAGGATGATGGGAGGCATTCTCACGGCTGTCTGTTCATCCTCACGCATTATCTCCATTTTCTGATTCTTCTCACGCACAGGCTCTTGGCGGTTTGGTCTCACGTAGACATTTTCTTCTCTCCACGACGGTGTTGAAGACTCACGCACGTCCAATTTCGCGTCCTCTCTGTGGTCTGTTCATTCTCCACCATTGCCTGTTCATTATTCCCTCATGCACAGGATTTTCCTGGTTTTACCACGCAGTTTTCCTCTGCGGATTTGAGAATGGTGTGGCTTCGTCCTTTACTCATGGGCTGATTTGTGGGTTCGGCATTGTGGATCTTCATGCACCGGTTGGGAAACTGTAAACTCGTCCCCAGTATGGTCTGCGTATGTTTTTTCCCCAGCAGCTTCGATTGTGTAAAACGGACTGCTGTTTTCCCCGTGTATGTTGGTAAGGTATGCTGATTACATTTCGGGATTGTTGTTCTTTCACCATGTCCACTGATATGTTTGGGACTGTATAATCCACTTGGGATTTGTTTTCCCTGTCAAGCTGTAATAGCTGAATGATTGCATGAGTGCAATGGATGGTCTTCGGACTGTGTAAGGAGCAGGGATAGGGGCTTAGTTTTGCTTGACAAACCTGGTGGCTGGAAACCACACAGACAGAGCTAGAGGGATGGCCTTCTTCTCCACCACCCCTGAATAGCACTGGAAGGGAATGCAGGGCCTGAGGGACTGTGTAGCAGAGAAGGGACCGATTCCTTGTGTTGGGTGTGAGTGGGTGTCTTAGAGGTCAGGCTAGTTTTGGTGTAGGTGTTCTCAGCTCTGTAATGAGCTCACCAGCTTAGTAATTAGCCTTTCCCAACTCCTTGATGGCCTGATAAACCCAACTGTGTTGGCTTGGCTGTGTTATGTACATCCTTGGCTATGTGTAAGTCTGCTAGTTCCCTTATTCCTTGGAGAATCATGCCCAGCTCGGGGGTGGCAGTGTTGCTGAGAGATTAAGGAGCACGCTGGCCTATGGTTGGGTGGAATGTTGCAACGACGTAGCTGGTTGCAGAAGGAGTTCCTCATAAGATAAGTGATCTTGTTCGTTTTTACTTCTGCAACTATATTTTCTGTTAATGATCGTGTTGAACATGTTGAATGAATGCTTGTTTGAATGTGTGATGTTTCCGCTGTGTCTAATAGATAATTGCATCTGTGCATGATAAATTCTCATGTGTGCATGTTTAAGTTCAATGCACATGTTTAAGCATTCTGTTTTTCAGCAATTTTGTGCATGTACATGTTCATGGGGCACTTAGCCCGGATGGTTAACGTCATGGTGATCGCATTCTCTCGCCGGTCGGAGGCATGGGGACATGATAGTATGGTATCAGAGCAAGGTTGACAACAATGGGCCTCTATGGGCCAAGAAGAAGCAACTGACAGAAGTTGTATTTCATTCTGCCCAGCAGAAGTCATAATATGAATGACTGTAAAATTCAGAAAATTTGGCTAAGGGTAGAACAGTCGGGCCACTAGCGAAAAGACTTCCTCCATTGCGAAAGAGTTAGAAGTCTCCCATCCGCCATTGCGGAAGCCCAAACCGCTAAGTCTTCCGACGAGGAAGGACTTTCGATGTAGCGGAAACGCAGCGGAAGCCTAGCCGATGGAATAGTTTGAGAAAAATCGGAAGAAGTTAACGTTTGGCGAGCCGCCGTTGTGGAAGCAAAAGTCATTTGTCTTCCGATGTAAGAAGTCCGCCGACGCCCGACGTTAAAATTGTTCTAAGTAAGTGCCCATCGGAAGAAGTTAACGTTTGGCGAGCCGCCATTGCGGAAGCCAAAGTCATTTGTCTTCCAATGTAAGAAGTCCGCTGACGCCCGACGTTAAAATTGTTCTAAGTAAGTGCCCATCAGAAGAAGTTAATGTTTGGAGAGCCGCCGTTGCGGAAGCCAAAGTCATTTGTCTTCCGATGTAAGAAGTCCACCGACGTCCGAAGTTAAAATTTCTTTAAGAAAAGAGTGGCCGTCAGAAGGAGTTCGTGTTGGTGTGCCGCCATTGTGGAAGCCAAAGTCATTAGCTGGCCGATGAGAAAGACAGCCGACACCGCAGAAAAGTTTGAAAATTGTTTCAAGGAAACAGCCGCCAATCGGAAGAGAAAGTGTTCCGAGAGTCGTCGTTGCAGAAGAGAAAGTGTTATGAGAGACGCCATTGTGGAAAAGAAAGTGGTTCATGTGCCGCCGTTGCGGAAGCGAAAGCGCTAAGACTTTCGATGTGGAAAGACAGCCTAGAGCCGATTCTGTGCAAGGAAATTTTGAAATTCCCATGGGATTTCTCAGCAGATTTCGACTGTTTTCAGAGGCATTTTTCAGCTGTTTTTTTTCAGCCCCCTTGACCCCCGTCATCCCCTCCAGACAGACGTTCTTGAGGAAGAAAATTCTATGTTTGGGTTAACTTGTTATTTTATGAATATTCCAGGAGAAGGTAAGTAATGCTGGTTTATATCAATGATATGCATCTAACATTTGTGTTATTAACACGTTTGCAGAATCATAGTCACTTTCAAGGGAAGTATTCCAGGTAGTGCAGTTTGACAAGTAAGTGGTGGTTCAGTATGAGAACCCATGATGGGTATGATGCTCGGGATTCTTATGAGCAAACAGAAGATGCCATGGGAGAAAATGTCTGTAATAGAAACAATGACATCGAGTCCAATGGAAGGCGATTCCAAGAGACACCGTCAGATGTTGCAACCACTATGAGAAGCTTGATTAAGGCCCAGGAAGAGCAGCATTAGTTGAATGCTGCAATGTTACAGAGCTTGACAGACTTGTAGAGAAAGATAGACTTTGGGCAAGGTACAGCAAGACCAGAAGGTAGTAACAGCAGCACTAGGAGAAGGAGAAGGACTTCTAGTGGATCATTTGATTTTGAAGAATCCAGTGGGGATTCAAGCTCTTCTTCTCATAAAAGGAAAATAAAGAGACACCATAGGGATCAATCTCGTGATGAATTTAAGAAAGCTAAACCTCCTACATTTGATGGTGAGGTAAAGACTGGACAAGAAGCTGAAGCTTGGCTTCTTGGGATAAAGAAGTACTTTCAAGTGCATGATTATTCAGGAAACATGAAGGCAAGAGTTGCCATATTCAACCTGAATGGAAGAGCATCCATTTGGTGGGAACACTTCAAGCAAGTAAAGAGGATCAGTGAAATGAGACTTAAGTGGAAGCAGTTCAAGAAGTATTTCAAGCAGAAATACCTATGTGACAGGTATTATGATGACAAGATTAAGGAGTTCCATGAGTTGAGGTTGGGACAGCAGACCATGGAAGAGTATGCAAATAAGTTTTTGGAGCTGTTGACGTATGTCCGATACATCAGAGATGAAAAAGTGAAGGTCCAGCATTTCCTGAGTGGATTACCTCAATCTTACAAAGATAGAATTGAGTTTTATGAACCTAGAGCTCTTGAAGAAGCAATAAGGAAAGCTAAGTATTGTTATGAGCAAAGTAAAGGTAAGCCAGATTACCATAAGGCATGGAAGGACAAGAAGAACGAGAAGTTTGACCAAAGGAAGAAAGGTTTCAAACCTTCTAATTTCAGAAACCAGCAAAAGCAGCCATCTCAAGCTGCGAGTAAACTAGTTGGAGTGATAGGAGAAAAGCCTAAGGATCCACAACATAATAGAGGACCACTTCAATGTTGGAAATGTGGAGGACCCCACATGCGCAGAAATTGCCCACTCGAGAATGAGAGTGCAAGACCAGATTATAATGTTCAAGGAGCAGAAACAGTGGGTCAAGTAGCAAGGGCAGTTCCTAGGATCTATGCAGCATTGGAGGACTGTCAAGCAGATCACCAGTCAACCGTATTTGAAGTAGCAGGTAATATTGCTGAGCAATCTGTTTCTATTTTGATTGACCCTGGTTTTACACATAGTTACATTACTCCCAGAGTAGTGGAGATTTGTGCTTTTAAGAAAGTAAAGCATAGGAAGTCTTGGTTAGTTCAGCTAGCCACTGGAACTAAGAGAAAAGTTAGTGAAGTGGTAGAGAAATGTCCATTGGTCATGAATGGATTGGTCACATGTGTAGATCTGAATGTTCTACCGCTTGGTTCCTATGAGGTTCTCATTGGAATGGATTGGTTAGAAGCTCACAGGGTGAAGCTTGATTGTTACAATAAGACTTTTGAATGCATGAATGAAGAGGGAAACCTAGTAGTTGTGAAAGGTATTCCAAAGGTGATTTTAGTATGGCAGGTTTTAGACATGCAGTTAAAGAAGTTCTGTAGGAAAGGTTTCCAGTTGTATGCAGCTCAGATTTTGGAGGAAACGAGAGATGAAACTCCCAGGTTGGAGGACTATCAGGTGTTACAGGAATTCAGGGATGTGTTTCCTGATGAGATTCCAGGGCTTCCTCCAAAGAGGGACATTGATTTTACTATTGAACTTATGCCAGGATCAGCACCAGTGTCCAAGGCACCCTACAGGATGAGTACACCGTAGATGCTAGAGTTGAAGATGCCACTGTAGGAATTGTTGGAAAAGAAGTATATCTGACCGAGTGTGTCTCCTTGGGGAGCACCAATTCTGTTTGTAAAGAAGAAAGATGGTACACTTAGGTTATGTATTGATTACAGACAGTTGAACAAGATTACTGTGAAGAATAAGTATCCTTTGCCTAGGATCGATGACCTCTTTGATGAAATGAGAGGAGCAAAGGTATTTTCTAAGATTGAATTGAGGTCTGGTTACCATCAAGTGAGAATCAAGGATGAAGACATTCATAAGACAGCCTTCAGGACAAGGTATGGGCATTATGAGTTTGTAGTGGTACCATTTGGTCTCACAAATGCACCAGCTACATTTATGTGCCTTATGAATAGCGTCTTCAGTAGGTATTTGGACAAGTTTGTTCTTGTTTTCCTTGATGACATTCTTGTTTATTCTAAGAATGAGGAAGAACATGAAGAGCATTTGAGATTGACATTGAATTTGCTCGAGGAGCATCAGTTGTATGCAAAACTGAGCAAGTGTGACTTCTATAGAGATAGAATTCAGTATTTGGGTCACATTATCTCAGAGGAGGGTATATCTGTGGACCCTGAAAAGATAGAATCCATTATGAATTGGCCTACTCCAAGAAATGTGACAGATGTAAGGTCTTTTATGGGACTTGCAGGATACTATAGGAGATTCATTGAGGGATTCTCCAAAGTTGCACATGCTATCACTTCTTTGCAAAAGAAGGGGATGAAGTTCGAATGGACATTGAGGTGTGAAGAAAGTTTCCAAAGGTTGAAGAATATTCTCACTAGTGCACCAGTATTGAAAGTGGCAGACCCAGAAAAAGATTTTGTGGTGTGTACCGATGCATGCGGACAAGGGCTTGGAGGAGTCCTTATGCAGGACAACCATGTGATATGTTATGAGTCAAGAATGATGAAGGAACATGAGATGAATTATGCCACTCATGATCTAGATCTTGCGGCCATAGTACATGCTCTCAAGATGTGGAGGCATTACTTGATGGGTAGGAGATTTGAGCTCAGAACAGACCATTGTGGTTTGAAGTATCTATTTGATCAGCCTACTTTGAATGCTAGGCAAGCAAGATGGCTGGAGTTTTTATGTGAATTTGATTTTGAAATCAAGCACATAAAGGGAAAAGAAAATAAGGTAGCTGATGCGCTCAGCAAGAAGGTGCAGGAAATGCATGTGGCATCTCTTAGTATTTACCAATCGGATTTGAGGCAGCAGATTGTTAGTCATGCTGCTGGAGATGAATTGTATGAGCAGGTAAAAGACAAATTGCAGCAACAAAGTCTTGAGAAGATGTATGAGGGTTATAAATTGGGAGAAGATGGGCTTCTCACTTATAAAGGTAGAATTTATATTCCAAATGTAGCAGATTTGAGGAGAGTTGTTATGGATGAAATCCATCAAACTCCGTATTCTGGTCACCCAAGATATCAGAAGACAATTGCTACAGCTAGAAAGCAGTACTTTTGGCCGGGAATGAAAAAGGATATGGCTGAGTACATTTCAAGGTGTATGAGATGTCAACAGGTAAAGTTTGAGCATCAACATCCTGCAGGCTTGTTGCAGCCTTTGCCAGTTTCGGAATGGAAATGGGAAGTTATTTCCATGGATTTTATTACAGGATTGCCGATGACTTGGAGACAACATGATTCCATCATGGTTGTGGTAGACAAGTTGACTAAGGCAGCACATTTTATACCAGTTAAGTCTACGCATCAGACGGATGACATTGCCAAGATCTTCATGAAGGAGATATTCAAATTGCATGGATTTCCTAAGGCAATAGTATCTCACAAAGATGTTAAGTTCACTTCCAACTTTTGGAAGGGGTTGTTTGCAGATTTGGGTGCAAAGCTTAACTTCAGCACTGCATACCATCCTCAGACAGAAAGAGTTAATCAGGTGCTTGAAGACATGATTCACATGTATGTAATGGACAAACCAACCAAGTGGGAAGATTAATTGCACTTGGTAGAGTTTGCTTATAACAATGGACATCAGGCATCCTTGGGGATGAGTCCGTATGAAGCTTTGTATGGAAGAAGGTGTAGGACACCAGTGACTTGGGATAATCCAGTGAACAGGATTGTGCTTGGACCAGAATTGCTCAAGGAAATGGAGCAAGAGGTCGTAAAGACCAGGCAGAATCTGAAAGTAGCATAGGACAGACAGAAAATCTATGCAGATAAGCATAGGGTGAACAGGGAGTTCAGTGTTGGAGATCATGTTTACCTCAGAGTGAGGGCAAGGAAGAGTTCCTTGAAGCTTGGTGGTTGTGCCAAGTTGTCACCAAGATATTGTGGGCCGTTTGAAGTGCTTGAAAGAATAGGGCCAGTTGCATATAGACTTGCATTGCCTGCTAACACTAGAGCTCATAATGTTTTTCATGTTTCTTTGCTTAAGAGATATGTACATGATCCTAACCATGTGATAAATTCGGATGTGATTCAGGTGGAACCCGAGGGAGAGTTCCGAATCGAGCCAATGCGCATCCTCGACAGGAAGGTCACAATGCTCCGAAACCGAGCCATAGGTCAGGTAAAAGTGCAATGGGAGCACTTCGGACCTGAAGAGGCTACTTGGGAGCTGGAGGATTCCATGCGATTGGCACGTCCATTTTTGTTCAATTTTGTGGAACACTGAGGTGATACCAGTGTAACATTTTGTTCAAATTTTGTAAGCACTGAGGAAAGTGCTATTGAAGGGGGAGGGGAATGTAACACCCCGGTTTTGACCCCGTTGCATTAGATGTATATGATGATGTACATATTGTAAATGATCATGGTGTGGAGCTAAAGGCCAAGGCCCCACTGTTGATCAGTTATGCTATGTTTTGGATTTAAATTGTCACCGATGGTATATTGCCGGGGCATGCAGCATATATTATGATTGGTCATCATGTAAATACGCATCTATAATCAATTAAATGAACCCGACCAGCTATGATCACGGCAACTAAAATGAGAAAGGGGCATGATTTTCACAAGGATAAGGATGTGGGGGAATTTCTCAAACCTTGGCCAATGGGGTAAAAATCCATGTGTCACCTTTCTTTGTTTACCCAACCACCTCCATTGAAGAATGGCTGCTGGTGGTTGAAGCAGTTAATTGTTTTGGGAGTGGGGTGGCAGGACTGTCAGTCCTCACCCACACTCACACTCCACCAGCGGATTGAACATCACACTGGGAAAAAGGATGATGGGAGGCATTCTCACAGCTGTCTGTTCATCCTCACGCATTATCTCCATTGTCTGATTCTTCTCATGCACAGGCTCTTGGCGGTTTGGTCTCATGTATACATTTTCTTCTCTTCACGACGGTGCTGAAGACTCACGCACGTCCAATTTCACGTCCTCTCTGTGGTCTGTTCATTCTCCACCATAGCATGTTCGTTATTCCCTCACACACAGGATTTTCCTGGTTTTACCACGCATTTTTCCTCTGCGGATTTGAGAATGGTGAGCTCCATCCTTTACTCACGAGCTAATTTGTGGGTTCGGCATTGTGGATGTCCATGCACCGGTTGGGAAACTGTAAATTCATCCCCAGTATGGTCTGCGTATGTTTTTTCCCCAGCGGCTTCGATTGTGTAAAACGGACTGTTGTTTTCCTCGTGTATGTTGGTAAGGTATGCTGATTACATTTCAGGATTGTTGTTCTTTCCCCATGTCCACTGATACATTTGGGACTGTATAATCCACTTGGGATTTATTTTCCCTGTCAAGCTGTAATAGCTGAATGATTGCATGAGTGCAATGGATGGTCTTCAGACTGTGTAAGGAGTAGGGATGGGGGCTTAGTTTTGCTTGACAAACCTGGTGGCTGGAAACCACACAAACAGAGCTAGAGGGCTGGCCTTCTTCTCCACCACCCCTGAATAGCACTGGAAGGGAATGCAGGGCCTGAGGGACTGTGTAGCAGAGAAGGGACTGATTCCTTGTGTTGGGTGTGAGTGGGTGTCTTAGAGATCAGGCTAGTTCTGGTGTAGGTGTTCTTAGCTCTATAATGAGCTCACCAGCTTAGCAATTAGCCTTTCCCAACTCCTTGATGGCCTGATAAACCCAACTGTGTTGGCATGGCTGTGTTATGTACATCCTTGGCTATGTGTAAGTCTGTTATTTCCCTTATTCCTTGGAGAATCATGCCCAACTCGAGGGTGGCAGCGTTGCTGAGAGATTAAGGAGCACGCTGGCCTATGGTTGGGTGGAACGTTGCAGCGACGTAGCTGGTTGCGGAAGGAGTTCCTCATAAGATAAGTGATCTTGTCTGTTTTTACTTCTGCAACTATATTTTCTGTTAATGATCATGTTGAACATGTTGAATGAATGATTGTTTGAATGTGTGATGTTTCCGCTGTGTCTAATAGTTAATTGCATCTGTGCATGATAAATTCTCATGTGTGCATGTTTAAGTTCAATGCACATGTTTAAGCATTCTGTTTTTCAGCAATTTTGTGCATGTACATGTTCATGGGGCACTTAGCCCGGATGGTTAACGTCGTGGTGATCGCGTCCTCTCGTCGGTCGGAGGCATGGGGACGTGACAATGACTTAACCCCAAATTCGAAATTATGAGTAATGGAATGTTCTTGGAAGGTTAATAGGTTTGTAAGTAACATATCATGAGCCCAAGGATTCGAATGGGTGAAAAAGAGTAACTCCCTATGGAAGAGGAAGAGGTTAGGAAGAAACTAGGTGCCACTTGGACAGAGATTCCCCGCGTTTTATGACAACAATGATAGAAGATTCTATGACAAATGAGATATGATTGTTGACTTGATTGTAGACCTATGACAATATTACATGTTGGGGCAAAAAATATACACCAGGAGGGTGCACTTGGGGTTTGGTAGCAGTAATTTGAATTTGGAGGAAGATGAAGGGTTGAGGAGAAGGACAAGTGTCATAGAGGTTACTAAACATCATGGATGAGTTGCAGTAAGCATATGGGAGGGAATTCGACCTTGGAGAAACTTAGGATGGTTATAAAAATATTTCATGGGGAATGAGAATAGATTTTGATCATTTGATAATTTTCTTTTGGCATTTTGGAAAGCACTAGCTTGTCCATTGCACGGTGAGTGCTCACTTACCCTGCTAGTGAGCCAAATTCGAGAGAGTGGGATTCTCATCCAAGTTGGTTGTAGGAGAGGCCACCTTAACCTCTCATTTGGATATTAATGGAGTGTTTTTACTTCATATAGGAGGCTTCTATTGTTCATGACCCATCTGTTGGTCACTCTATATGCAAGTTAATTAAGCCAACATACAGAATGTTCAATATAAATTGTCAACCTAGGAAAGTCTTTTGTTGCAAAGATAATTCACATTGTCTATCCTTAAACACTAAGTAGTTGATGTTGTTGAATAAATTATCTTGCATGTCTATTCAGCCCAACTCTTCCCATGATTAACTTAATCTAAATTACCTTCCTAAGAATGCAAAATTATGATTACCTTTCTACAACCTCGATCTAGAAATGAAAGATTCAGGAAATAAACATCTAGACTTGCTTTTTCATAAAGTTAAATCCTAATTTACCAGGCCATATGAAGATTCATTATAACCATCTCAATCCAACTTGATCTAGGAATCTGAAATGCAGAAATTGAACTCAACAATTATAACTGTAAATGGACTGAATTAACAAAACTCAAGAAAGATAGTAATTGAAAGAAACTAGGGATGAGCTTGGTTGTTATAGCTATCACACAAGTGCATAAGGAAAATTAATCTACACAGTCGACTGCCACAGCACTCTGCTGCAAATTACGGGAAATGCGATTACTGATCAATTGAGGAAACATGCAATGAATCATTACTGTTGCAACTGTTATAAAAGAATACATCTACTGTAACATCCACACCACATGATAGAAAAGATAAATACCTAATTAACTCAGCAATCTCTATAGGAAGGAGGGCCCAACCTTCGAATAGAGACACCGGAGACTAACACAAGTTAAAACACAAAGATCAGAACAATCTTGCTCCTTGTATTAGATGATGGAATGAAAGTACAGTATCTCTCACAACTTATACAATGTGATCAATTATTTTCCAACCCTTGGCTCTGAATGATTCCTAATATTTATACATCAGTATTCATAACCTCTACCCACTAATATCAGGCAGCCATGAAGATCTACCATATTCAAGCTTCCCTATTACAATGCATTGTTACAGCTATGGGTGATACAAAAGCAAGGAATATAGGAAGTCTGTTGCATGAGCTAATAATTAAATAACAGAATACGATCAAGAATTACTCTCTCAGTTGCAGCTACCCTTGAATAATGGCATGTTGTTGGGTCCTAGTCTGTTGCATCCTTGGCTGTTGCAGCTTGCGTAAAATGAGGATCTTTGACTGCGTTTCACCTGCAAGGATGGAGTCTGTGGGCACAGCTAGCAATAGATGTTCATCTCTTCTAGAAACCGCTTGACCTGATGCAACTGTATCCTTCACATTTTGAACAATATTCATAAAATCCAACTTATTAGCATAATTCAATAGGTAAAGCCTTGTTTATTACAATCATAAGTATTAATAAGATAAAACAATAAGTAATCGTACCTATGAGGAATCAGGGCTCCAATGAAGGAAAAAAATATGTTAGGTGCATAAAAATAATGTAAGATCAAGAAAAAAGAGTATAGTAAGTGTGGTCAAAAAGGGGTCATTTCTAGGCCCAACACCATCTCTCCTCTCATTCTCTCAATCCCCACTTCAATATTTCCACATTTCTCTATGATGGAGCACTTGTGTGAATGGTGGTTGTGCCCTATTGAGTACATTTTATTCACAAGAATGGTTGAATGATTTATGGCTATGTAATATGTCTCCCATCCTCTATCTAAGTTGAAATCAGCAGAAATACATATGCAAATGTCCACATTTCCAAGCTATGTTGTGACTAGTTTCCATGTGTTGGTTTCCCATTTCAATGGAGTTGTATAACTAATGTATGTTTCGACTTGGATCTGATTTTATATGCTTTTAGTGAGAGATTAATATTTTTTTAATGTTATACATTCATTATATCTTTTTATAAACCATTATATGTATGGATAGTGAGTCAAAGTTAACCCATTACATGTCATTTCCCTTAAGCAAATGTCACTAAATTTATGCATTCGAATATGAATCTTTACATATCGATTGAAGAACTATTAACAATTCCAAATTATGGTAAATGAAGTATAATAATAGTCCCCACACTATTTTTGACAGGTTGGTAGGGTTGCATAGTATTTGGAGAGCCATTTATTCTCACACCCTAGGGGGAATTACACCACAAATTACTAGTAATTTTACCATATTTTCCAATATTACTAAATAGATTTGTAGATGTATTTAACCTTTGATAAAGTGATAAAAGAGTCTATTTATTGTTCCTAAGACTCACCATATCAGTCCCTACCAAATTTGAGACCCTCTTGTGTCATTCGAAGCCCCTAGAGTCAAGATTAGTCAAGAGAATTTTTCCCCAAATTATGCCTTTGTTTGGAAATTTTGATTGGGTCATTACAGTGGTATCAAAGCATGATCTTAGAACCTGTTGGATTCCTCTATTCATATTTCCTGATGATTAATTTCCTCCATTAGAAACTAACATTCGAAACATTAACAGCGGTAGAGAAGAAAGTGAAGAAATCAATTCTATGTGCGAGGAGATTAGAAAAGAACTAGGATTTGGGGACATGGCTGAAAAGGAATATAATGAGGACCTTAAAACATTCATTAAATAATCTCTTGAAGTTATGACTAAATTTTTTATGCAAGGGTTCAAATTATTGGGTAGCCAACTTCGGAGCAAGTCAACACCCAAGAGTAGTAGTAGTTCACCTCATGATGAGCATAATACCAATGGGGAAACCATTTTTTCAAAGACTGGACCTCATAACCAACCCCATGAGTTCAAGAATCAGACTAGACCTGCAATAAATAGGTTTTTAGAGTCCAAATAGGGACCTTACACTACTTATGATGTGAGGGAAGCATCAACTAAGTGGTGATTAATGTAGGAAAGTCCTACCTTTCGATCAGTTCATGAGGGTCTCTCTTCAGTTTAAGAAAGGAGGAAGTGAGAATAAAGCACCTCCTCTTAATCATGAATTAAAGTACACCATGGGAAAAGTAATTATTCCTTCCTTTAATGGTTCCTCCCAAATGTCTACTGGTGCTTAGTTTCAAAAATTAAGTGTGTATTTTCAGTTAAATTCTATGGTTGAAGAAGATGCACTAAAAATGGCCATTTTTCATCTTGCAGGGGAATGTTGAAATATTATAACTTCAAAGGATATTCTAAATGTATTTTACTTACGTAACCCAAGGGAAATGTTATTATTCCTCCATTGGGGTCTTACTATTGTAATTGGTCATCATAGAGTCATGAGGTAAAGACTCCATTGGAATTCGAGTCATTAGTACCCTAATGAATAGTTTAAAATATTGTTTTGAGTCTTCCTTGGTGAAGTCGTCCCAGTCAGTTAAGTGGGGCCAGCTTGTCTAGGGTAAAATTTAGTTAACACATTGTGAATAAATAGAGGAGTTGTGTTCCTCATTATAACACAGACTCACTCAGTTGTGTAGTGCATAGGAGAGAGAGAGAGAGAGAGAGAAAATAGTAAGGAGGAGAATACCTGTTTTGGGGTTATAGCTTATACATATTATAAACAAGAATTTTTGTTGGCTTTTCTTCCCTTTCATGGTTTCCAGGATAAATATTGTGTATATCTTGTGATTGTGTTTCTTTCAGTGGTTATGCATATGCTACTATTGTGAATTTGGATTGAACACTAATGATATCTAGTATAGCATATGAAATATTAACATGGTATCAAATCTATATTGAATAGAATAGCTTTCACAATGTGAATCTCTCTCTCCCACCTCTCTGGAAGAAATTAGGGTTTCTACAAAGTTTGGAATTTGGAATATATGCTTGCATAGAAATTTGTGTCTCCCTAGAGCGCATCTATTGAGCCCAAGATCAAATTTTTTGGGTGGTTGAATCTTCGATAAATCCAAAACCTACTTTGTCCCTGAACCAGAATACTGCAAAAAAATAGTACCAGAAATTCTACAGAAGTTTCAACTTCGCAAGCAAGTTTTGAATTGTGAAGATTTGGGATCTCCAGAAACCAAGTGGACCAACCAACTCGCCTCATTCAAGCGCATCTCCTGGTAAGGTCAGGTTTTCATTTGGAGAAATTTAAATTTTTAGTGACCTCCTAGATAGGATGGCCCCAAGCACTAAGCTTGAGGATAAACTAGAAGGCATAGAAAAATTCCTATCATGGAAGTATAGGGTTGGTCTCATTCTCATAGAGTATGGTCTTGAGAAGTACATCAAGGATTAAGTTGCAAAACCTAAAGAAGATGAATCTAATGAGAAGTATGAACAAGACCTAATCAACACAATGAAGATCATTGTTGTTTCTATTAAAGATCGCTTGATCCCTCAAGTGTCATCTAAGAAGACACCAAAGCAGATGTATGATGCACTTTCCAAAATGTATGAGGGAAGGAACAACAAAAAAAATATGACTTTGAGAGCTCAACTAAGGGGCACCAAGAGGATCAAACAAGAATCAATTCAAGATTACTTCACAAGGGTATCCGAGTTCAGGGAACAACTAACTACTATTGGAGACACCCTTGATCAGGATGAACTAGTTATGACTACTCTCAATGGTCTCACTAGACCTTGGGACTCATTCATATAGACTCTGTGTTCCATAATAAATAAAGTATGAAGTTTGAAATAGTATGGGAAGATTGCATTCAAGAAGAATCTAGAGTAGTTATTTGAAAATATCTACTCATAGAAGATGATCAAGCTCTATCCATCCATACTAAAGGAAGAAAACAATGAAGCTTCAATAAATGTAACCATAAACCTTCCAAGAAGAAGTTTCAAAAAAAAAAAAGGATTACTCAAAGTATCAATGCTACAACTTTCGTAAGATAGGAAACCTTGCCAAAGAGTGTCCATCACCAAAGAAGAACAACAACAATAAGAGACATCATGCTCTCTAGATTAAGATGAGGATGAGGAAGAAAGACCTAGAAAGATACTAATAAAAGAAGAAGATGTAGATGAATATGTATTATTCTCTGCACTCTTTGGTTCTGTAACACCTAGAGAAGATACATGGTTTATTGATAGTGGTTCTTCAAAGAACATGACATGGAAGAAGAAAACTCTATCAAGACTTGAAGAAAAGAGCTATCCTCAAAAGGTATCATTGGTAGATGACTATCAATATCCCATCAAAGGTATTGGTGAATCAAGCTACAATCTTGACTCTGGTACTTCCATGAAGATGAAGGAAGTACTTAATGTACCAGGTTTGAAAAATAATCTACTTTCCATCTCATCTCTAGATAAGAAAGCATATAGAGTTTCTTTTATAGATGGAGAAGTACTTATGTGGTCCAAAGGAAAGACACTTGAATGTGTTGTGTCCATTGGTGAAGAAAATGGAAGATTGTACAAACTCAAAGGACATCTAGAGACAACCCTTGTTCATGAGACTACCATCTCAAGTGCTATGTGGCATAGGATGCTTTCTCATATCAAATACAAAGCACTACCATATGTGAGCAAGGTGGTAACAATGTTACCAAATCTCAAGATTGATCATGAGATAACTTGCAAAGGATGTGCAAGAGGAAAGAACATCAAGAATCCCTTTCCAAAACTTGAAACAAAGACTAAAGGTACATTAGAAATAATTCATCTTGATGTATGTGGTCCTATGCCATCCATATTTTTAAGTGTATATGAATATTATGTTGCATCTATTGATGACTATTCAAGAAATACATGGATATACTTTTTGAAGAACAAGATTAAAGTGTTCAGGAAATTCAAGGAATTCAAAGACTTGATAGAGAACCATTTAGAAAACAGAATCAAGACATTGATATCAAATAATTGTGGAGAATACACTCCAAAGGAATTTGAATACTTCTGTAAGGAGGAGGGAATCAAGAGGGAACTAACCACTCCCTATAATCCCAAATAGAATTGTGTTGTGGAAAGAAATAATAGAACCATTAATGGAAGCATTAAATACCATGATTCATGAACAAGGCCTCCCCATGTACTTGTGGGCTGAAGCAACAAGGACAAATGTGTATGTGAAAAATTTATTATCTCATAGTGCTCTTGGATTCAAGACTCCTAAAGAAATGTAAATAGGAAAGAAACCTAAAGTGATCCATCTCAAGATATTTGGTTGTCTAGTATATGTGCATATTCTGAAAGAGAAGAGAACCAAGTTGGATCTTTCTGGAAAGAATGGAATATTTGTTGGATACTCTGAAGTCTCCAAATCCTTTAGGATATACATTTCAGGATTCCATCATATCAATATTAGTAGGGATGTAACATTTGATGAAGAGACAACTCTTAAGATAAATAGAATATGTCAGCTTGAAGAGGTACATGAAGAGGATGTACCTCCCAGAATATTAGAACCTGAAGCCTCTCCTAAAATAGTAGCATCTGGAGATCATGATATTCTAGAACCTTAGGAACCCCCTACTATGGATGTCTCTCAAAAAATAAAACTGGCTTGGGTAAGAGAAATCATACAAGAATATGAGAAGTATGGAGCTCCAAAAGGCTCCACAAGAACAAGAAAAAGATCAAAGCCATACTCTAGTTATCTAGCTTTGATGTGTGACCTTGTAGATCAAGAACCCACCAACTATGACGAAGTTGCACAGAATAAAGAGTGGTTGGAAGCGGTGATGGAAGAATACTAGTCAATAATGAAGAATTTTGTTTGGTATATAGTACCCAAACTAGAAACAAAAGTGTGGTATCTTTGAAATAGATCTACAAGATAAAACATGATGCTGATGGAAGTATTGAAAAGTACAAGGAAAGATTTTTGGCTAGAGGATTCTCTCAGAAAGAGGGGATTGATTATGAAGAGAAATTTGCTCCAGTAGCAAGGTACACTTCCATTAGAACCATCATGGCACTTGCTTCCATGATGAAGTGGGATTTACACTAGATGGATGTAAATACAACCTTCCTGAACGGTGTGATTGAGGAAGAGGTTTACATCAAACAACCACAAGGATTTGAAGTCGAAGACAAAGTGACTCATGTATGTATGTTGAAAAAGGATTTGTATGCACTGAGGCAAGCTCCTAGATCTTGGTATGGTGAATACATAGCTTCTTACAAGCTTGGGTGTTACCATAAGTAAAGTTGATCCTAACATTTACATGAATATTATGGATGATGAACCTACCATACTATTAATGTATGTGGATGATCTATTTCTGACAAGAAATGAGAAACATATCACAAATTGCAAGAAGAATCTAGCTGAAGAATTTGAGATGAAAGATCTTGGATTAATGCATTATTTCCTAGAGTTGGAACTTTGGCAGAGCCCAAAAGGAATATTTCTGAATTAGGGGAAGTATGTAGTATAAATATTGAAAAGATTTGATATGTTGGATTGTAAATCCATGGCCACACCCATGGATACCAACCTAAAGTTGTTATCTGATGAGTCATCATAGTTAGTGGATATGACTCAGTACAGACAGATTATTGGGTCATTAATGCATATGACAAACAAAAGGCCATATATGTGCTTTGCTGTGAACACCTTGAGTCAGTATCTCATTAAACCTAGACAGGTTCACTTGATACCTGGAAAGCATGTGATGAGGTACCTAAAAGGTACGATAGACTTGGTACTTTACTATGGTATAGATCATGACTAGAGGTTATATGGATATATGGTTTTAGATTGGGCAAGAAGTGCCATATAAATAAAGAGCACCTTAGGTGGATGTTACTGTCTGGGATCTGACATGATCTCATGGTTTAGTAAGAAACATTCCAGTGTTTCTCTCAGCATAGCTGAAGAAGAGTACATAGCATCTTGCTCTGCTAGTTGTGAAGCAAATATGGCTTTAGAAACTGATGTCAGGACTATTTGACATGGAGTTGGACACCACACTGATTCTTTGTGACAACCATAGTTACATAAATATGACAAAGAATCTAGTGTTCGGTGATAAATCAAAGCACGTAGAAACATGATTCTTTTATATAAGGGATATGGTACAAAAGGGAGCTATAAAACTCCAGTATATGGGTATCGATAAGCAAGTTGTTGATGTGCTGACTAAGCCTCTATCTCAAGTAAAGTTTGAATATTTCCATTACAATATTGGTGTAGTTCGAAAATATTTTCCTCACAAGGAGGAACAGTGTTGGTACTACAAATGATGAAGATATGGACTCTCTTCGAAAAGGAGGAACAATCTGAAGATATGGACTCTCCTCAGAAAGGAAGAGCAGGTAGAAGATATGAACCCTCCTCAGAAAAAGAGGGATCATTTTGATAATATGGATCCTCCCAAGAAAGGGGGAGAGATGATAAGACTGGCATCAATGATGGGATGATAGTGAATCTCTAGTATGAAAGAGGCCAAGTTTTCCTCAATATTATGATGAGGTACGATATTCACTTGTGGACAATAGTATGGTCTAGAAGAAAATAACACTCTTCTCTTGAGAGTGGTCCTTACTAAGGATGGCCCTGCAGACGTTACTCTCACATGGAGAGTACCCACATTCATTTGTGGATCATGTAGAATAACACTCACTTAGGAGTGGTCCTAACCTTATTGGTAAGTATGCTCTACGATGATTCCTTACACACAACCGGTCTCACATTTACATGTGGTCAAGATTTTCTCTGTAGAAATTAATCTATTATGGAGAGTATACCTACATTTATATGTAGATCTTGTATAATAACACTCGCTTGAGAGTGGTCCTATACTTAGTGGTAAATATGTTCTATGATGAGTCCTCATGGACGTCATAGTATAACACTTTCTAGGGAGTATTCCTAGCCTTAGTGGAAAGGATGTTCTATTATGAGGGCATCTGCAGACAATACTCTTGTATGGAGAGTATGACTACATGTATGTGTAGATGTTGTAGTATAACACTCACTCAGTGGTGGTGCTAGCTATAACAGGGTGAGGATGGTATACGTTGAGTCCTTACGAATGAGAGGGCCTGGATCTAGGTGTGGTTGAGATCTACATTGAGTTGTAGACAATTCAGCTGGTCGATACTATGGACCCTCCACGTTAAGGGGGATTGGGCCGATGGAGGATTGCATCATCCTTGGACCTATGCCCTAAATTGATAGCGTTTGATCATATTGAAAAGAGATCATGTGTACTATAGGTAACGTGGTGGAAAATGTTCAAATTGATCAAAGTGTGGTTGCAAAGGATCAAGAAGATCAAAGTGTTGCTGAAAAGGATCAAAAGGATCGAAGTGTTGGTGCAAAGGATCGAGAATATCGAAGTGTTGCTGAAAAGGATTGAAAGGATCGAAGTGGTGCTACAAAGGATCGAGAAGATCGAAGTGTTATTGCAAAGGATCAGAAGCTCAACGTGTTGCTGCAAAGGATCAGAAGATTGAAGTGCTGCTACAAAGGATTGAGAAGATCGAAGTTGTCCTACAAAGGATCATAATATCAAATTACTGCTACGAAGGATTGAAAGATCAAAGTGTTGCTGCAAAAGGATCAAGTAATCATGTGCTGCAGAAGATGAAGACATTGGAGAGTAATTGTTCTAGTTACTGATTGTGAAAAATTCCTATGACATATAGATGTATTCCCTTGATACTGCTAAATATACTCTTTCTCATTACTCCTATACTCTATGATGATGTTGTCAGTAAAATATCCTTCTTGTTAAGGTGGGGTGTTGAAATATTGTAACTTCAAAGGATATTCTAAATGCATTTAACTGATGTAACTCAAGGGAGATGTTATTATTCCTTCATCGGGGTGTTACTATTGTAATTGGTCATTATAGAGTCATGAGGTAAAGCCTCCATTGTAATTCAGGTCATTAGTACCCTAATGGATAATATAAAATATTTTTTTGAGTCTTCCTAGGTGAAGTCGACCCAATTAATTAAGTGGGGTTGACTTGTCTAGGGTAAAAATCAGTTGACACATTGTGTATAAATAGAGGAGTTGTGTTCCTCATTATAACATAGACTCACTCACTTGTGTACCACATAGGAGAGAGAGAGAGAGAACAACAAGGAGGAGAATACATTTTTTGGGGTTATATCTTATACATCTTATACAGAGAAAGTTTTGTTGAGTTTTCTTCCCCTTGAGTGTTTCCCAAGATAAATACTATGTCTATCTTGTTATTGTGTTTCTTTCAATGATTCTGCATATGCCACTGTTGTGAATTTGGATTGAACACTAATGATATCTAGTCTAGCATATGAAATCTTAGCAGGGAATCTAGTGATTGGTGGTTCCATGGTATTATAACCTTAGGACATTATCATATTTTGTCTTATGATGGTTTCTCCAATGCATTAATGGAGAGATTTAGATGAAAGACCCTGAAATTCCCTTCAAATAACTAAAACAATTGAAGCAATTTCCAACTCCTAAAGCATATATCTTAGATTTTGAAAAGCTTTCAGGAATGGTTTCTGATGTATCTATGGCTAGGTTGGTTTTACTATTTACTGAAGGATTGACAGAACCTTTGAGAGGGCTCATGAAATCCCACAAGCCATCCACATTGAAGGATGCCATGAATTTGACAAGAGATTTGCAAAATGTGTTTCCAAGAACCAAATACCCACCCAAGCCAAATTTCCCTTCCAAGTTCAAGGAAAGGGAGAAACCATGGAAAAATGAGTCTTTTTCGAAAGAAAATGAAGGAGGACAAAGAAAACGGAAAACTTAGAAGAAAGAATCTATGTTTCACATACCAACAACCTTGGGTTCCAGGACATAAGTGTGAAAAGGGGAAGGCACACTACATTGAATTTTTGTATGAAGATGATTAATAGGGGGAGGAGGGGTATGAAGCACAACTTGTAGCACAATAATATGGGTGTGAAACAATAGAATAATAATATCCCACTCCTAAGACAAGAAAATTGCAGTACTCTCAGGTGTACCTAGATTCCACACCTTGAGGATCAAGGGTAACATACAAGGCTGAAAGGTCACGGTTCTAGTGGATGGTGGAGCCACTCATAAATTCACGGATGCATCCTTGGTGGAGAGGAGAAAGTTACAAGCTAAAACTTTTGATGGTTTCACAGTCATTGTTCCATGTAACGATTCTATGGACTGCACTAAATGGATTACAAAGCTTCAAGTTACTATAGGAAATCATACTATCACTCACAATTTTTATGTGGTGAATGTGGTTGATACAAATGTGGTTTTGGGATTACAATAGTTGTATTCTTTAGGGGAGAATACAGTTAACTATCAATTCCCTGAAATGAGGTCTCAAATTATTGGAACCTAGGAAAGGTGCTTTGGTTAAGTTGTAAAAGGAATTTCTTTTAAAATCTCCGCCATTAATTGTACCAAAACACTGACCAATATCATTCCCTCTCAAATGACTTCTTCATAAAAACCTAAATCATAAGTACCATAACATAAAATTCAATTGAGTCTCTTAAATTTGCATGTAATTTCATAGCAGGTACGGAGGATCCTTTAAACTATCAGGCACAACTTCTACCAGAACCCTCCATGCAAAATATTATTAAAAATGGAAATAATGTTTCTACACATATGAAATGATGGAACATTCACGAGGATGCATGTCGTAGCTGCTTTCGGGCACCTGTTGCTTACCATTTTTTGTGGGACATATCCCACATGCAAAAGGAGAAAAGGAGTTTCTGTCTAATATTGAGGTTTTTATTTTCTCCTTACATCTTAAGGCTTATGGAGTAATGAGCCTTGCTTGGGAATTAATGAGAGAGATTGAGAGCTGGATGCAAAGTATAGACTTCTACTGGAAACTATAATCCAAAGATGTGTTCGAGGATTAAATCCTAAACTATCTTTTGCAAAACACGATAAGGTGAGTTTAACATTTGGACAAAAAGATCCAAATGATAAATTCCACAAGCTTTTTATTTCACATGCTAAGATTTATTATAAAAGTTTGATTTATGATTTTTAACCCACGATAAGGTGAGTTTAACATTTGGACAAAAAGATCCAAATGATAAATTCCACATGCATTTTATTTCACATGCTAAGATTTATTATAAAAGTTTGATTTATGATTTTTAACATGAGAGGGTATAGAAATTTAAATTTTTATATTAAAAGGTTTATAATAAAATGATATATGTTAAACCTTTTTAACATATAAATAGAAATCCAAAAACCTTTTTAAATTAATAAAAGGTTTATTTTATATTTTTTTGGATTTTTGACTTGGCTTAGAATATTGAGATTAGGTTTTCATGGAATTTGGGCACTACGTCTTGAATGAATAAGGTAATGGTTATCTTAATGTTTTATTCAAACCAAAATGACCAAAAATTAAACTTGAACTCATTGATGTTGAGGAACTGGGGTAATACTAGTATGAATACGTAGAGCATTATGGACCAAAGAGACATTCACTAGTTTTGGATTTAAGACTTTGACGCAAATGATTTAGAGCTTTGATAAATATGTTAGTGAACGTTCTCGCAACGAAAGTAAATTTTAATGGGGTAAATGCTGGTACCAACACCTACCACATTCCAATCATGCATGAACAATATCTTCCACAATCAACTTCGTAAGTTTGTACTAGTTTTCTTTGATGACATTCTTATTTATAGTAAAACATGGAAGGAACATTTGCATCACCTAGAAGAGGTATTAAAATTTTTGCATGATCAGTCTTTATTTTCTAAGCTGTAAAAATGTGAGTTTTGTTTGACAGAGCTCTTGTATATTGAACACATCATTAGTCAAGACGGTGTGAAGGTGGATATGGAGAAAATAAAATCCATTCTAGAATTTCCTCGTCCCAAAAATCTCACTAAATTGAGAGGATTCATTGGAATTTGTACCTACTATAGGAATTTTGTGAAGGGGTTCTCCCAACTCATTTTACCTCTCACTAATTTGACAAAGAAATATGCTTTCCAATGGCACGAAGGGGCTGAAAAATCTTTCCAAAGAATGAAAGAGGTAATAAGCAATTGTCCTATTCTAGCCTTGCCTAGTTTTTCTGAACCATTTGTCTTGGAATGTGATACATCAAAAGAAGGCATTGGAGTAGTCCTAAAACAAGGACAACACCCAATATCTTTTGAGATTAGGAATCTATAGCCACATGAGAATATTTACTCAATTTATGATAAATAAATGTTAGCCATCATGCATGCTTTGATCAAGTTTAGACAATACTTGGTGGGAAACAAATTTCTGGTCAAAACTGACCATAATAGCCTAAAGTACTTCCTCACTCAAAATGATCTAAAAGAAAGGAAGCAAGAGTGGGTGGGTAAGATTCAAGCATGTGACTTTGATATTGAATATCTAAAGGGGAAAAATAATGTGGTAGTTGATGCCTTATCTAGAAGACTGTCTATTTCTCTAATGGATGTAGTAGAAAATTGGAAAGCTGCATTAGAAATAGAGTATGCCAAGGATAAGTTTCCTTGTGAACTTTTTGATGGGACTAACCATGGTGATAGGTATAAGGTGTTGGAAGGAATCATCTACTATAAATATATTATTTATTTGGTACCTAGTCCGAGTTTGAAGGAGAAAAGTTTGAAGAAAGATCATTATTCTCTTCTAGAAAGTCACCCCGGTTTCTTCAAAACATAACGATTGTTGAGGGAAAGGTTCTCATGGAAAAGGTTGAAGGACGATGTTATGAAATATGTTAATGAATGCCCCACATTTCAGAAAAATAAAGTGTAGCACACTCATCTAGCTGGCCTCTTACACCCTTATCCTATTCCAGAACAAAAATGGGAGAGCGATTCCGTGGACTTCATCACTGGTTTGCACAAGGTACTTGGTAAGGATTGCATATTTGTGGTGGTGGATACGATCACTAAATTTGATCATTTATTTGTTGTCACTACCACTTTCATTGCTACACAAGTGGTTGGACTATTTTTTAAAGAAGTTTTCAAATTGCATGGGCTTCCTACGAGCATTGTTAGTGACAGAGATAGCAGATTTTTTAGTGCATTTTGGCAAGAAATCTTCAAAATGATGGGGACAAATTTGACACCTAGCACAACCTATCATCCATAACATGATGGTCAAATATAGAGGGTGAATCAATGGTTTGAAAGATACTTTAGGAATTACGTTAGTGGGCATAAAAAAGCATGGATAAAATGGTTTCATTTCAGTGAGTTTTGTTACAATACTACTTTTCATATGTCCATTGGCATGCCTCATTTCAAAGAAATTTATGGTTATGATTCATCCACTTTTATTGACCACATTTTTCGTGATAGTAGAGCTCCAAAGGTTAAGGATTTAATTAAAGAAAGTCAAAAACAATTGAAGGCTTTGAAAGATAACTCGTAGGTTGCCTAAAATCAGTGAAAAGAATATGCAAACCAACATAGAGTGGAGAGGCATTGCCAAGTGAATTACTTCATGTATTTTAGGTTGCATCCCTAAAAAGAAACCACCATAAAGTGTAAAGGTTCACAAAAAATCAAACCAATGTTCTATGGTCCCTACAAAGTGATTCGAAAGGTTGGAGAAGTTGCCTATGAATTGGAGCTTCCCATAGGAAGTAAAATTCATAATGTATTTCATGTTTCATTCCTAACGAAGGTTATAGGTCAACATATTTCAGTTTCAGATACTTTACCTCCTTTGGATGATGAAGTACAACTTGTTCTCATTCCAGACAAAATCTTGAAAACAAGGGAAAGAATGTTAAACGGAGCAGAACAATAAAAGAATACTTGGTACAATGGAAGGATTTTCCTAGTGAGGAAGCCACTTGGGAAGAGGAACAAATTTTGCAGCATACAAACTTGGCATTTCTTGAGGATAAACAATATTGGGTGGGTAGGACTGTCATGTCCCCATCCCAATGAGACTACTCGTTAGCAATGTTTCACCAACCTACTAGTTCCTTACGTTGGGGAGGAGGCATTAAATATTGCAATAAGGGATCTATGGGACCTAAGAGAACCTTATTTTTTCATTTACACATTAAATTGGGTCATACAAATAATAAATATGGAGAAAATAAAGTGGCATTGCTTCATAAGGACATTTGGATGTCCATGGAGATCTTGGGTGGCTAGATTATTCCTTACACATGTCCTGACTTAACCCCAAGTTCGAAGTTATGAGTAATGGAACTTTCTTGGAAGGTCAATATGTGTCAAGTAACATATCATGAGCCCAAGGATTCGAATGGGTGAAGAAGAGTAACTCCCCATGGAAGAGAAATAAGTTAGGAAGAAACTAGGTGCCACTTTGAGAGAGATTCCCTGTGTTGTATGACAACAATGATGGAAGATTCTATGAAAAATCAGAGCTGATTGTAGACCTAATTGCAGACCTATCACAATCTAACAAATTGGGGCTAAAAATAGCCTCCAAGTGGGATCACTTGGGGATTGGTGGCAACAATTTGAATTTGGAGGAAGATGAAGGGTTGAGGAGAAGGACAGGTGTCAGCAAGGTTACTAAACATCATGAAAGAGTTGGAGGAAGCCTATGGGAGGGGATTCGACCTTGGAGGACCTCATGATGGTTATAAAAATATGTCATGATAAATGAGAATGGATTTTGATCATTTGATAAATTTTCTTTGGCATTTTGGATAGCACTAGCTTGTCCTTGCATAGTGAGTGCTCACTTACCCTGCTAGTGAGCCAATTTTGAGAGAGTGAGATTCACATCCAAGTTGGCTATGGGAGAGGCCACCGTGATCTCTAATTTGGAATTTAATGGAGTGGTTTTACTGCATCTAGGAGGATTCTATTGTTCGTGACCCATATTTCCTCCCATTCTCTCAATCCCCACTTCAATATTTCCACATTTCAATATGATGGCACAATTGTGTGAATGGTGGTTGCACCCTATTGAGTCCAGTTTATGCCAAAGCATTGGTGAATGATTTATGGCTCTGTAATATTTCTCCCATCATCTCTGTAAGTCTAAATTATCAGAAATACATATGCAAATGTCCACATTTCCAAGCTATGTTGTGACTAGTTTCCATGTGTTGGTTTCCCATTTCAATGGAGTTGTATATCTGATGTATAACTTGGATTTGATGTTATATGTTGTTGGTGAGATATTAATATGTTTTTAATGGTATAAATTCATTATACTCTGTTCTGAACCATTATATGTACAAATTGCAAGTGAAAGTTAACCCATTACATGTCATTTCCATTAAGTAAATATCACTGAATTTATGCATTCGAATATGAATCTTTACATATATGTTGCATAAGAACCATACCAAATGACAATAAATGAAATATAACCATAGTACTCATACTTTTTTTGACAAGTTGGGAGGGTCGCATAGGATTTGGACATCCATTTCTTCTCACACCCTAGGGGGAATTGCACCACAAATTACTGGTAATTTTACCATTTTTTCCAATGTTCCCAAATCGAGTTGCAAATGTCTATAACTTGGCATAAAGTGATC